>JAVJIF010003781.1:0-264938 GCA_038442645.1 Agave tequilana | reverse complement strand
CTACAACCAAACGCGGAATTGAGAAAGTCCACGTGTCTCAATCGTCGCTAACCAAACGCGACAATCATAACGTAAGGTCCGCGTCCCTGCTTAGTAGAGGCACGATACCCACATTTCAAGGTCAAAATGCGAGAGCTGTGCTTGTTCTACACAATCTGAGCTCTGCGTTTCTGAACCCTGCGTCTCTGATTCTCGACGTAAAGGTGGCTCTCAGAAGCTGAAAAGCCCCAACAACCCGAGGCCAATCTCTTTGATCCCCTCCAACAGATCTAAAAGATTATTTGACAAAGAAAAGGAGTGCTAATCAGATCACTCCATCTTGTTGCTGTGAACAGCTCATCACGGCAATGCTCTCTGAATGCCGCTGCAGCTCACATACAAGCAAACAATCGATATTCAGACGGTTTACTTCAACCTCCGATCAGCCAAGATGTATCGCTCCCACAGAAATGAAAGCCTTCTCTGACATGAAATACCCTAAAGTCACTGCAAATATGACAAGCAAAGTAGGGGAAAATAACTGGCGGTCAGCTCCGACGAGTCTGACACGGAACCAAAAGGAGTGTACCGGTATCCTCGCACTCGGATTGGTGCGGTCACCCTGATCAACTACAGTGCCCTCACTCAAAGCATTGAAGTAAGTGGATCACATTCTGCCATTGCAGAATCGCAGGCCTCAAACTCTTCTATAGAGAAGGAAGCATTTGCATACATGACAAACACTCCTGAGTAGACGGCCAGGTGTTTTGAACTCAAGCCCAGGTCCAGAGGGAACAATTCGATAGATTCGCGCTTAATAAGAATCTATTGATACCCTCAAGTAGATGCTTGCACAATTGTTTGAAGATAAGAGGAATTCCACTGACAAAGCTTCTTCTAACAAGTCTAAAGGCAATCAGAAAGAAGGAGAAAGCTCATCTTCCATACATATCGAGAGAAGGGGAAATCTAATTCTGAGTCATCTAAATCCTCGTCTAAAGAGGAAGGTAACCCGAAGAGTGGGGGTATTCATTCTAAAGAATAAATTAATTGAAACAGCGTTTGGAAACCCTTACCAATCGGAAAGGCCTCCAAGAAGCAGGAGTGGTCTGGCCATATTCGGCCGAGAGTGGACTTGTTCCGTACCCTCCCAAGTTCAAAGCTCCGACCCTATAGGCTTTCGATGGCAAAAGATCACCGAACTAACATATCTACTACTTCAAGTCTCAAACGGGGAATGTAGTAGATAATGATACCATCTGGCGCATTTGTTTCATCGGCACTCTAAAAGGTCTTGCCTTTGAATGGTTCATTAAACTCCCAAAGGCTCCATAAAAAACTAGTTATTTGGAGAAGCTCTCCCTGACACGCTTCTTTAAAGACGACTCGGAGATTACAATGCCCACTCTCTTGGAAATGAAGTAACGAAAGGGAGAGTTTTGTCAAAGCATTTGTGAAAAGATTTCGGAATATGACACTCCGATATCCTAGCAGTATGACCCAGGCCACCCTGGTAGAAACATGCCGCCACAATCTACAAACTTCACTCCTAACCCAGATAGGAGTTGCTGAAGCCGCACCTGAAAGCAGTTGGTCCAGTAAGGTGAACAGGTTGAAGATATTATTACCAGGGTTAGGGCAGAAGAAAATAAGCCCAGACCCAAAAAGTCAACAAGACGCGCGCCAGAAATATCTTTTCAATCAAAAGAAAAGATACATTGGCGACAGAGGTAAAATCCCCCGTGAAATCTCAGCCAGCCAGAGGGGGAGGTTCTTCAAGCCAGCCACGCGCCAACAAGCATACGCTTTCAAGGTGAACACATCGATTCATTATTCAAGTTGCTCAACAAGAGTAATAAATTGAAGCTTCCTGAGCTAGACGTCCTAAGGAAGTCGGCAAGTCCGACAATCCTAACTACTGCCTGTATTATAGGATGCTAGGGCACTCCACCTAGAGTTGTTATATTTTCAAAGATATTCTTCAGCTCTAATCAATGCGGAAGTGCTAAAGCTCCGTCCAAAGCAGAAGAAAGTGACAGCTAATATGACATCATTTCTTCAGTTTGAAAAACAGCCTCCAGCACCATCCGGAGTAGTTCCCATCCCAAAAGGGGAACTAAGAATGATCAATACAGACCCACATTATCAGTAGGAGAAAAGTCTTGTACCTATCCATACACCTCAGGGAGAAATGATGTGGGTTCATCCCGACCTGGTGGATGGCCAACTGTGGTCTACTATTACCAACAGAAAGTCCAAAGGCAAGGCGAAAACTTTGTCCTGAAATGTGGTGTGCGCTTCTCCCTGGGAAACAGAAACCGATATTCCCTCACTAACCATTTCGAAAGAGGAAACAATCATCCTTACCACAGAGTTCAATAAATCGCTCATAGCAGAAACTCGTTCGGGTCAGTCGTATTTAAAGAAGTAAGACGAGATGGTGGCAAGCCCTCATAAAGCTACTGTAGAGTCAACCAAGCCCTCCGCGAAGCAACCTGCGGAGAAGTAGAAAGAGCTTTGGTTTTTCAAGGCTCTCCCAAAGAACAATGCGGAAGGATCTCTAACACCTTACCGCTTTGATGTCCTGACTCAACTGGCCAATATCCTGGCCAGGATCACCCTTTACGAGCTCCTGAGACTATCAAACTCAACAAGAGAAGATCTGAGGGATGCCCTAGCTGATGCTGAGGTCTTCATGGTCCAGATCCCGGCTGGACCAAAGGAGGAAGATAAAAAGGACTGCCACCATGCTCTTAAAATGCCCCCTGCATCACCTTCACGTCAGATGACATGCACGTCAAGGGGAAACATGATCGGCCCCTGTACTTCACAAGATACCTTGGATGGTCTGAAGTGAGCCACATTCAGGTAGATCCAGGATCCGCGTTGAGCATCATGCCTCGCCGGTTCATGCAACACTTAGGGATCCCCACTCACTGATTGAGCGCCACCCAAACTACCATCGATGGTTTCAATACTAATGGTACGCGTCCAATGGGGAAGATCAAGCTCTAATGTCAGATTGGGGATATAAGATCTAAAGTGACATGCTATGTACTCGACACCGACACTTCGTACAACTACTCGGACGACTGTGGATTCATCGTAATTCCATTGTCCCCTCCACTCTCCATCATGTTATGAAGTACACCGACAGAAGTGAAAAGTCCGACATTAATTGTCGAAAGGCACCCATTCAAGGGGGTAGAGAACTATTTCACGGACTCCCTCCTATACAAGGATTCTCTAGAGATGAACAAAAATCCACAGCCAGAGAAACCAAATTCTAGTAATGAAGCTGACACTGAGCTAGAGGCGGAAGAAGAGTACATCTGGGAATTAAATCCACTTGTAATGAACATTAATAAGCTCGATGTTAATAATACCGCCGATGATGTAGGTTAGCGGTATATTAATGAAGAGTAAATTGGGCTTATTTTTCTGTGTTTGCTTCTGATTCAGTGCCATTAGACACTAGTACCGAGGTGGATAATGACCCCTAGTCGCCAATAGATTCTCTGACATCATTGCATGTACCAATGAAGTCATCCCTCAAAGTGTACTAAGATGTCGGTGATGCGCAAGAATCAGTATTCATGGTCCCAACAAGACGCAGAGGCAAAAATCAATTCTTTTCAGAAGAATTAAGTCAGAATTGATGTCTCACGAAGACTCAGAAAGCGAGAACGAATCCCCCAAGTTCTTTTATTATGAGCCAAATGTACTCAGAATAATAAAGAGCATGGGGTATGATCTAACAAATGGTCCTGGTTTGAACTTCGACAAAGGAAGAAGAACATTACTTCGATCTTCCATTCCGAAAGGGAAGACCCCTGATTATTATCATCGAACTCGCAGGGGGTTAGGCTATATGTCAACTCCGATCCCATCAGCCTCTGAGTCTAAATAGTCATTATACAATAATTATTCAGCGAGCACGTCATCGTGGGAATCGGATGTTAGTGTCGGCAATATCTTTGGAGAACTTTTAGTAAACATAGTTTCAACAAGCCACCTAGAAGACGGAAATGAAGAAATGATCCAGTCTGATACAAATCCTTAGATCAAACACCTAAACACTCTCTGGGATTTCGCTTCGAATAACGCGAACCACCCACAGAAGATAAGGTCACCCAGATTAATCTAGGAGATGAGGCTAATCCTAAGCCCATCTTTATAAGCGAAAGCCTGTCACCCTCCGAGAAATAAAATCTAATATCTCATGTGCGAGAGTATATAGATGTTTTCGATTGGAATTACGAGGACATGTCTGGGCTTGATCCTTGAGTGGCTATGCATCACCTCAAAATTAATTCGGATGCGAAATCAGTCAAACAGCAACAGCGACGGTTCCATCTAGAAATAATGGAAGCAATCATGCCAGAAATCAAAAAGCTTATAGACTCCGACTTCATCAGGAAGGAACAACACCCTAATTGGGTAGCCAATATCGTCCCCATTACCAAGAAAAACGGGAAGATCTAAATTTGCATTGGTTTTCGTGATCTAAATGAGTCCTATCCCAAAGACGAATTCCCTCTCCAATCACGGATGTCATTATTGAAAATACGTGTGGGTTTGAACGAATGTCCTTTATGACGGATTCTCAGGTACAATCAAATCAAAATGTACCCTAATGATGAAAAGCATACTTCTTTCAGGACACCAATGGGGTATATTGCTATACTATCATGCCTTTTAGACTGAAGAATGCGGGGGCAACATATTAGAGAGCTATGAATGTAATTTTTCACGAACACATGCGTAAAACAGTGGAATGCTATGTCGATGATATTGCAGTAAAAGCCGCACCAAGGGCGACCACATAGCAGATCTGAAGACAATTTTTAAAATCATGCGGGCACATCAGTTGAAGATGAATCCCACCAAATCTTTTTTGGGGGTAGCCAGCGATAATTCCTAGAGTTTGTGGTGACATCCAAGGAATTCACCTAGACCGAGAAAAATCTGTGCCGTCCAAGAGATGCAACCTCCGAGGAATCTCAGGGAGCTTAAAGGATTGCAAGGGCGATTAGCATTTATTCAGAGGATTATCTCAAATCCCTCAGGACGATGCCAACCCTTCACCAAATTGATAAAAAAGGGCGTCTCATTCATTTAGGATGATGCTTGCCAACAAGCATTCGAGAAATCAAATGATACCTCACGCAACCACCCGTCCTTACAGCTCCAATTTCAGAAAAACCTTTCCTGCTATATGTTCGAGCGATGGATCTTTTCTTAGGAGCTTTACTATCGCAAAACAATGATCAGGGACACGAGCAAGCAATCTACTATCTGAGCAGAACCATGATCAGAGCCGAACATCGGTATAACCCAATCGAAAAGGAATGTTTGGCGTTTGTGTTCGCCGTCTAGAAAATGCGACACTACTGTGGGCCAGACTATAAATGTCATATCAAAAGTCAACCCATTGAGGTTGCTCATGATGAAGCCATCATCACTAAATGGTCGACTGGTAAAATGGGCCATACTGCTATCCCAATATGAGATGAGCTTTCTACCATAAAAAGTCGTGAAGGGACAAGCATTGGCAAATTTTCAGGCTGAACTTCCATATTCGAGGGCGACTGAACTTTATGAGGATCTCCAAGATGAGGTCGCTGAAGTTTGTCTGACCCAAACATCTTTTGAAGGACAGGTGTGGCAACTTTTTTTAATGGTGCATCGAGAGCAGGTCCCCATGGGCATGTTATAGAAGGAGTGGAGGTAGTACTAGTCTCCCCTTAGAACTACATGATCCCTCATGCATTCTCATTAACTGAGCCATGCTATAACAATGTAGACGAATACAACGCCCTCTTGATTGGAATACAAATCGCCGATGAGATTGGCGTTAAAAATCTCGAAGCATACGGTAACTCTAAACTCATCGTTAACCAAGTTCGCAGGGAGTACGAAGTCAGGCATGAAGACTTAGTACCCTATTTCAACGCAACTATCTCTATGGCCGAGAGGTTCGAAAACTTTTACATCAACCATATACCACACTAGCAAAATATGCATGCAGATGCACTGGCATCTCTCGCTGCTTCCTTAGCCCTTCCAAGCGGAGTAGTAGAGAAAATTTTGTCTATAGCCACGACTTATATTGCCCAAGAATCGCTTTTGAAGATCACCAAAAGCCGACAGGAGACTGTCAAGCCATAGAAGCTCTAGAGACTTTGGCAGGTCCAGAGCATAGGGATTGGTGATTCCCGTATATCGACTATGCATTCTATGACATCCTGCCTGAGGATCCAAAAGAGGCGGCTGCCATTAGAAGGAAAGCCCCAAATTCTACTATAATGCGATCACACGAACACTGTATCACCGATCGCATGATGGGATCCTCCTCCGCTGTTTGTCAAAAAAAGAGGCACAAGAAGTACTCAAAGAAGCATATGACGGCATGTGTGGAGCTCATCAGCCTGGTCCGAAGCTTGGGGATCGACTCCGAAGACTGGGATATTATTGGCCTAAGATGATCTCTGACGCTATCACTTATGCCAAACGATGTCACGCCTGTCAAGTCCATGGTGATTTCATCCATTAAGCACTAGGATATCTTCACTCTACAACCTTAACGTGGCCATTTGAGATGTGAGGAATGGATGTGGTCAGCCCTATCAGTCCACCTTCATCCAAAGGATATCGGTTCATCTTAGCTATAACCGATTATTTCTCTAAATGGGCTGAAGCTATTCCCTTGAGGGAGGTAAAGGCATCCGACGTGATCAAATTTGTTAAACATCACGTCATTTACCGCTTTGGTGTGCCATTCATGACAATGGGTCCCAGTTCGTCAGTCAAGCTTTTCAAAGGTTCTGCGACAAGTTCAGAATTCAGAGTGTATCTTCAAAGGCATACTACCCAGCAGCCAACGGCCTTGTAGAAGTTTTCAACAAGACTATTGGAAAGCTTCTCAGAAAATTTGTCTCGAAAAGCCAACGTGATTGGGACGACAAATTAGGTAAATGCTTATGGGCCTATCGCATGATAGTTCAAACCCTAACGAAAGCTACACCATTCTCTTTGGTATATGGGTGTGAAGCTATACTCCCACTGAAAATTTAGATCTCATCTCTACGCGTCGCCTTGATGGCAGAGATGACAAATGAGGAGAAGCATCGACTGTGTCTCTAAGAACTGGAGGCTTTAGATGATAAACGCCTACAAGCTCAACATCAGATAGAGCTCTATCAAGCTCGAATTACCAGAGCCTTCAGCAAGAAAGTCAAGGAGCGGACTTTCAAGAAAGGTGACCTTGTATTAGCCGTCAGAAGGCCTATGGTGATGACACATAAGGCCAAGGAAAAATTCCAGCCCAAATGAGAGAGACCATTTGTAGTAGAGTCGGTCTACTCAAATGGAGCATATCGCCTTATAACCTCAGACGGTGATACACTTATGATGCCAATTAACGAAAAATTCTTGAAGAAATACTATCCTTGATAGCATTCTTCTCTTGATCAGGTTAATACTACACCTCTGATCAAAACTCCAAAATGTTTGGGGGAACACCAAAGAAAAGCTTCTTTCTTCCTCCACTGGATCACATCAAGGTCGATCAATGTCGAACCAATCGAGCGCTGGTTATATCATGATATATGATGTAAACATTAAAGAAGAAACAAAGTGCAAGACTTTAGTTTAGCCTTGTTGCTCTTCTCTTACTCTTCTATATACATCTGATGCCTCCGATGGCTAAAGATAGAGGAAAATGTTGGCTTTTAAGTCCAATATAAGTCTTCAACAACTCATCATGCTGAGGAGGAATAGCATGGCTACCCCAACTCAAATGGTAGTTGGTAACGGCTCACCAAATCCGTTGATAGCTGAGGATTTGCTAAAAATCCTAAGAAATTTGGTCCCATCCTCTTCTCTAAAATCTCTTACCAATTCTCACCCACCGAATGATAGGACCACAAAAACACCTGTGTTCATTTCTCCAACAAAATGAACTGGGACTTATCACGTTAACAGTAAACCTCCGACAAGCCGAACTTCCCAATGGCCATTTTTGTCAAGTTAAAATTACACCTCTGACATTCCAAATTTCACTTGTCAATTCTCATCAATAGAATGACAAGTCCTCAAAATTGCTCCTATCGCAAATCAATTTTTGTCAAGTTAAAATTACACCTCTGACATTCCAAATTTCACTTGTCAATGCTCATCAATAGAATGATAAGTCCTTAAAATTGCTCCTATCGCAAACCAATTTTTGTCAAGTTAAAATTACACCTCTGACATTCCAGTTTTCACTTGTCAATTCTCATCAATAAAATGACAAGTCCTCGAAATTGCTCCTATCGCAAACTAATTTTTGTCAAGTTAAAATTACACCTCTGACAAATTACTATTAAGTTTAACACCACACCTCTAACAGTGATTAAGTTGTTGCCAAGTTTAATATTAAACCTCTGACAGTCACTTTTCCTCAGGCTTCCATTTCGAAGCTGAGATGAGCGATGCTAAGTTTAACATCACAGCTCTAGTGTCCAGTTCATTGATAAGTTCAACAATACACGTATGACAATGACTTTCCCTCGAACTTCCTATCGAAGTCAAGATGACCAATGCCAAGTTAAAAATTACACCTCTAGCATTACCTTCACTGTCAAGCTTAACATTATACCTATGACAGTGATGTTTTCAGTCCTTAAGTGAAGCTGAAATTCCCGTTGAGTCAAGTTAATATCACACCTCTGATAGTAATCTTAAATTCCCGAAACGGAATTTTCCCCAACTTTATCTTGTTAGTTAATTATCGTATTTCTAGCAAGTCAAGAATTCCTACATCTATGTGTCTGATTTTCAATGCAAAAAAGGAATTCAAGACATATAAGAAGACAAGAAGAAGTGTCACTTTTATTGATATTCAAACATATGAAAGTGATACAAGACGCTCTCTTATACAATAAGATTGAGTGTTACAATAAAGGAGTACAAAGCAATCCCTCTCTCTCAGCGAAAGGTTGCACTCACTCCTCAAGACATCTACATTGCTCCAAATACAAGATGCTTGGAAGAGCGCAGAAGAAAGGTTTCTCTCTTCTTTCATTGAATCATGTCGCAGTTGATCAGTGTTGAGACGGTCGGATGCTGATTACATAATGATGTATGATGTAAACATTGAAGAAGCTCATCGCTAACTGAGAACAATGGTGTTTTTCGAGGTCGAAATGCAGAAAAACATTCTGATTCCACCTGACCAACTAGTGTGGGCTGTAATCCTTTGCTTAATGAGCATTTTCACCACCAAACAGTCATCCAATGAGCATGGGTTTATCGTCGATGTCACTTCTGGGGGTAAGATTGGTGAAGGGAGGATTCGAGACCTTACTAGTGACGTCCTCTTTCCCATGACCTGCAAGAGGACCATACCCATTGTGACCATGACAAACCTGAGACAGTGCGGGTGCGTCATGTCCAATAAGGCCTTGACGGGTATCATTAACCACGCGAAGTCTCCCTACCCATGACAGGAACTTTGATTCCCTAAGTGCTCACCAATCGAACAAGCTGGAATGTCGAAATATTCTCCCAAGAGCCCAGCGAAGGCGCGGAGGTCATCAAACCCGCGTCTTGCCCACCAATTCAAGAGCCGGGCACCAATTCAAGAGCCGGGCATAAGTCTCGCATTGGCTGTTCACCTTCAAAAGGGACTTAAGAGTTAAGAGAACTCTTTAAGGCTCTTTAATGGCGAAAACTAGTTAAAATGCCATTTTATTACCTAAAGTGGTGGCCTCCTGCATGGAAGAACCACCCATTTGAATCTCTAGAGTGATAGCGCTCGAGGATGAAGAAGCAGGTTTGGTCTTCGGTGCCATTTTGACCGTGAAATCGGTGCTGAAGACGATAAAACTGGAAAAGAACTTTTAAGCTTTTCTTAACCCTCAATACAAAGCTCAGCGAAGAAGAAGAAGAGTCTAATGATGAATCTTGAAAGACTGTTATCTTTTATAAGCACAGTGATCTGCAGAAATACGCGGCGCGTGTCTCGAGGCCTAATCCTCGCCCGACGCGTGGCAAGCATCTTAAATGGACGTGAATTTCGCGCGTTAAAAGGGAAACACGTCCCGTCAACTCCGCCAGACATGTGGCAACGCTCCCAGAACGCGGGACTCGTGTTTAACAAAGTCGCGTCCCTCTAAAGGTCGCGTCTCTTCAGCAAGACCAAAGCTGCATCCAGTAAACACGGTGAGAACTATTGGCCCAAAGGCCCATCACTCTAGTTTTGATAATGATTAACTCATGTAATTATAGTATTAATGATCTTGTGTTTAATTAGTCTCAGATATGTGATCAAGATCTTATTAGGTGTGTAGCTTCAACAAAGGATTTAAAGTCAAGTTATGGAGCTAACACGTGTTGATTCAAGAGCTTGTGCATCAAGATCACATCAAGTACTCAAGAGGAGTCTAGCTCTTTGGATCAAAGTTTGGACCAAGTCAAGAAGGAGAAGATGACTTCAAGTGAAGACCTTCAAGAGAAGACTTGTGCCTAGATTTGTTTTATTAAGATTTTATTTTTAGATAAAATATAAAGGATAGAATAGTTGGTGGATTGCTCAAGTATCTTATGCACTCACACACAAGATTTAGATGAGTTTTCATAAAAGAGTTTTCATTTTGAAAAATTACCGGTTTGATTTTTGGAATTCAAAATATACATATGTTTTAACAAAAACCATTTTAGAGCTAAATGTCAAAAACATAGATATTTCATCATATATGTGTAGTGGATCATATCAATACACACTAAGCTTAAAAGTGTTTAAAATATCTTGTTTTTGTATTTGGAGAAGTTTGGAAAAATCAATTTTGAAAAATACGGTTTTTGTTTTAAGCCAAAAATTTCAAGTTACAAAAATGGTTCAAAATGTTTGTAACATGTTTTGATTTTTACTCAAACATGTTTGTTTATCAAAGTATATTACTGAACTTATTTTTGTAGATTTTTGTGAATTTATGAGATTTTATTAAAAAGCCAAGTTTTTAATCCGCAAATACTGTTCTGGCCTTCAGCCGGTTGACCGCCACGGTCGACTGATCGGGGTGGAACCAGTACTCTTAAAACGTGTGTATTCTAAAATCAATAAAAAGCTCGTATGTGCTAATGTTCCCTCGATACTTCCGTTATAGCATTGGCTCAACAGGTCGAATCCACATGGACGGGAGGCGATAGAAGCATTAACAGTCTCTATTCACGTGTTATGTTAACAGTTCTTCTTTGTTAAAGAATGAAAAAGAAAAAGAAAAAAAAAAGAAAAGAAAATGAAATCAAGCATGTGATAGGTGAAAAGGGCGATGAAAACGGCGAAGAAACAAAATAAGAAGTGATTTAGTAAACAAAATAGAATAGAAGATTGATTGTAACTCAATTTTGCATATTTTACCATATCATTCCCATGCATTTTTGCAAATAAAAGTATGATTTTTACTCATCTTCTCTATATTTTTACAGGTCCACACTCAAATGGAGAAAAGGCCCAAAATCTCTTTAATTAGCAATAATTAAAGAGATTAATTCAAAAGCCCAAAAGAGAGCCCAAATTTGAATCCAGAATCAGGAGAGATCCTCGCAACAACTCAATCTTTCAGAAGGCCACGTGGATAACAACTTCGTAACAAAGTTGTAACAAGAATCTGTTGCCCAACAGACTTGATCTTGCCGCCAAAAACCTAGATTTTTCGCCAATTTGCGGCAAGATCTGGGCCATTCAATCCCAGATTTCTGCCACCTGTCCACCTTCTGGAGACTTCTCTCTGAGGCTATAAATACTAGACCAAGGACCTGCGAAAAAAGGAAGAACGTGAAGAGGAGAGATTAGAGAGTAGATGCTTGTAATTTTTTGTAGGATTTTTCTCTAGGTTTTTAGTTCTTTAGATCTCCTTCTTCCTCCCTAGAAATTCTGCAAAAGAGAGTTGTAAGAGAGAGAGAGCTTGTGTACACCAAGGAGTGACAACTTGTGAAGCAAGGATTGATCCATTCTCTTCTTCTCTACTTGAGAATTTTCTAGTAATTCTTGCTTTCTTTAATTCTAGCTTTACTTTACTTGCTTTTTAATTCATGCTTTGCTTTTCTTTTGTAATGGCTAGTAGCTAATTTTTCTACATGAACTAGCTAACAACTTACCTTGCTAACTACTAACTCATGGGTGATTGCTATCTTTAATCTTGCAAGTTGTATGGTTTTCTCTTCTCCGATGGGTTATTTTCATTTCTTGGCTAGTATCTTGTTGTAATTCTCCATATGATTCATGTGTGCCTCATTTAGAGCCTTGTCTTTAGAACAAGTGCCTTGATGGAACATGGAGATGGATCACCAATATGCTATTTGTTGTACAACTTCTTTACTTCCATTAATGAATGTTGTATCTTCTTCCTTAGCATCCCTTGAGTGTAGCTCTTTTGATTCCATTATTGAAAGTCTAATTTGTAGGCCTATGACATCTATGAGGCTACAAGACAAGTCCAAAAGTGATCACCCGTCATCCAAGTGGGAAAGCAATTAGACCAACACGCAAGATAAATCTTTGCCGATGAATCAACATGAGGCATGCATTCACCATCACGGAGTTTAGTAAGTTTTAGCAAGGAAGTAAGGTTAGCTAGTCATGGTTTTCTCATCTTAAATTCTTTCTACAAGTTTTCATTCCATTTGTTTTCTTTCCAAAGTAAATATCATCTTTGATTTCTTTTCACTTTCCATCATGAACATATCCACCAATTCTTTTACTTCTTTTTCCAATTTGTTTTTATTCTTTTAAGACAAAGAAGAATCTTCGTTTTATATCTTCACTACCAACCGTAACGCTTCCATCGCAAGCTCTCCCTGAGAATCAACCCGGTATAGCCCATGCTATAACGGAGATAGGAAAGGGTACATTAATCATATCGAATACATTTGTGGAGCGATCAAAAGCACCTGAGGTTGTTTCTAAACCTTCTCTCTTTTATTGAATATATTTTGTGTGCAAATTACACTCCACAATACAACACCTTTCCCGTCTTAATCAAAATTTTTGGCGCCGTTGTCGGGAGAGAGCAACGGTTTTGGTTTAAAGTGAAGAACTAAACGCATTTTCTTCTCTGTTGCAGGTTACAGGTGAAGAAACAGAAAAAATAGCATTGCAGTAACATATAAGTGGACCTGGGCCTCTGCTCTTGAAAGCAGAGACCAGGATCCCTCTGAATTGCCGCAAATTCTGGGTTTTTGCCGCAGAATTGCGGCAAGGAGGAGTTGACTTCTGACCAGTTTTCTGCAGGGCTTGCTTCTCTGCAAAATACATCTTCTGCAATACTTAATTTCCTGTCTGCTTCACCTTATATCTGCTAATAATCAACAGTAAAAAATTGGTTGTTAACGTTAGAAAATTGTTTAGACATTTGCATCATTAGGCACGTGTCTTTCAATTCCTTTACTTTTACTGTTGAAGAGTGCTGGAGGCAAGGTACGTGCGCATTGCATATTGACTAGGACTCACTCTTTGTTTGATTTAATTATGCTTTGAGTGAATCTATGTTTGTTTATATCGTACACTTGCACAAATCAATTTTAAGGGCATAACCTATAAATAAGATAAGGTGGGGATTTTATCACCCTTTCCTTAGCCCACAAATCATTTTCCCAAGCACTCACAATCCTAAGCTTCTAAATAAAAACTGCTAGACGCTGGCCTTAGGGACATCCGGACTCACTTAGGAGATTATCCTAAGGGGGAAAAGTGTTGAAAATTGACTTTTGTAAAATCAGTGTTTAGGAAAGGGATTGAGGGCCGAAAGCCCGAAGGTTGCTAGTTACTTAATTAAGGAACGTCTCTGACGGAAAACCTCCCACCAACCTTGCCCTTCCCTGGCTGATTAGCTTATAGTCAAAGTCTACACTAAACCTCCTATGGACGGTCTAATCAGTTAGGAGTCGTCTAGGTCCAGGAATCCTAGAAGCTTGGATTGATTTTTCTTTTATTGTTTGTTATTTTCATTTTTTCTTTTTCGCTGGTGTGATCGGTGCACGTTGTTTGTGACTGTATATGAGAGAGTGGTTTCGTGATCCAAATTCTGCAAGACTTGTTAGACTTTCTACACTTGCACTTACACAACCACTTGACATTATGGAAAACAACGTCTCACTTCAAGATCGATTTTATCCGATTCGCACCTCCCTTCCATCTTGCATTCTTCTCCCCGAACCAAATGGAAATCACTTTGAGCTGAAACCGCAATTCATTAATACACTTCCTCAATTCCATGGTCTAGAGTCTGAGGACGCGTACCTCTTTATTCGTGAGTTTGAAGAGGTATGCCAACTGATGAGAATTTCCCAACTAACCGAGGATGCTGTTAGGTTAAGGTTCATACCTTTTGCACTTAAAGATTTAGCTAAGAAATGGCTTTACAATCTACCCGTCAGTTCCATATCTTCATAGGAGGATTTTGTAAAAGTCTTTCTTAAGAAATTCTATCCTATCCACAAAAACAGCCCTCATGCGAAAGAATATCATGCAATTCAAGCAGGAACCAAATGAACCTTTCTGGAAATATCTTGAGCGTTCAAAGACCTTCTAGCCCTGTGTCCTCATCACGGCATAGAGAAATGGCATCTATGCCAGATTATCTATGACGGTCTAAATTACCAAATGAAAACCCTCCTTGAATCCATGTGTCAAGGGAAATTTTTGAAGAAAGATGAACATCAGGGGTGGGATCTCTTTGAAACCTTAGCTGAGAAAACCATTCAGTGGGAGTCATGCCCTGATAAACCGACTCCCACTACTTCCAGAACTGGTACGCACTCCATAGAATCCTCTCTAGCTGCAGATGCCAAGATCACACAATTAATGAAGAGGATAGAACTGCTTGAGTCTAGGGGAAATTCTGTTGTAAATTAGGTCAACCCATTACCTGTCATCAAATCAGGTTGCACCTACTGTCATGACCTTAACCATGTCTTTGAGGAGTGTCCTTTGTATCAGCCCCAATCTTATCAGGAGAACATGAATGCAGCTTTTACCAGACCCCCATACTCCAACACTTATAATTCGGGATGGCAGAACCATCCAAATCTTTCGTGGAGTCAGTCTGGTCCTGAGCATCATAAACCACCACTTCCATATCCATATAATGCTCAGTCTCACACACCCAGTTTCAATCATAATTCATTGTATGTTCATCCATCTCAAAGTCCACCACATTCACAACCATATCAGAACCCACCACACTGCCAATCACAATTCCAGTCTCCATATCATCAACATCCACCCAGAATAATTCAGAAATATCAGAGTTGAGGAAAATGTTAGAAAACTTTACAAAGAATTATCAACAGGATATGAATAAAGTTCAGGTCCAAATTGGGCAATTGGCTAATTCAGTAAATGAGAGACAAAAAGGACTGTTACCAAGCCAGCCATTGTCAAATCCCAAACATCACTTACCTTTTAATGAAGTGGAAGATTCAGGACCCAGTCAATGCCATGCTATTCATACCCTGAGATCTGGAAAACAAGTAGACAATAAGGTTTCTAGTCCACCATCTAGTCCAATACCAAAACCAACACCTCCTGTCCCAATACAACCAGCTTCTGACAAACCATCTTCTAGTACAGAGCCATTCACTTCAAAAGCCAAGGGTAAAGAAAAGGTAGATGAGCAACCTTATATGCCTAGAGTACCATTTTCAAATAGGCTTATAAATAACAAGACAAATGCTCACATGGAGAAGATAAAAGAAATGTTTAACAAGGTCCAAATCAATGTCCCTCTTCTTGGTGCCATACAACAAGTGCCATCATATGCTAAATTCTTAAAGGAAATGTGCACCAAGAAGAGGAAAACACAAGTCCCTAAAAAAGTCTTCCTAGCATCATCCATCAACGAGCTGCTCAATGGTCCAATTCCTGTTAAATACAAAGACCCAGGGAGCCCCACCATTTCATGCATCATAGGACAGACTACCATTAATAGGGCACTTCTTGATTTGGGGGCCAGCATCAATCTCCTGCCTTTCTCTGTGTATCAGCAATTAGGGTTAGGGGATCTCCGTCCTACCCAAATGACCATACAATTGGCTGATCGCTCTGTCACTAGACCCAAGGGGGAAATTCACGATGTCCTTGTCAAAATTGGAGAATTCATTTATCCTGTTGACTTTGTAGTCCTTGAAACAAAACCTGTGTCTAATTCCAATCAAAGGGCTCAAACTCCTGTCATTTTGGGACGACCATTCCTGGCTACTGCAAATGCCATCATTAATTGCCGGAATGGATCAATGAGGTTAACCTTTGGTAACATGACTCATGAACACAATGTCTTCCACACACAACCTCGTAAAACAAAAGATCAAACATTTGAGGTTAGTTTCATTAGTAACAATTGTGAGGAAGAAGGTGAAGATCCAAAAGATGAGTCACAATCTGGTGATTCTCTTATCCGAGTACCCTTTCAAAAAGGGAAAGTTGATTTGGATATTTTCACTTTCAATGAGCCAACTCTGACTGTATTCGAACCTCCGATTGATATATCCTTTGAAGACCTGTTTGCTGATGAGATCATGTGTCTAGATGAGTCAACTCGGGGTCAGCTAACTGATTGTACACTTCCGGATGTTGACCTTAGTTTTGAAGAATTGTATGGAGAGGAGCTGAAATTCCTTAACAATGAAAGTGATGAGATTTAGAGTGAGAGTGGTGATAAGGAATTTTTTAGTGAACAATGTGGTGGAATGAGGGTGAATGATAATAATAAACAATTGAATCTGGCAATACCCAGGGCTAAAATAATTCAAACCGTTTCCCAACTGAGCTCACGAAAGCAGATGCACTGGAACGATGGGAACGGGCCAGAGGAAAACGACCAAAAGCCTAGGTAATGGTTACACTTGTTTATACTCTTTGTAAATAATTTTTTGCACTTTCTTGTAAATAAAAAATTTCTTACCTCTTACCTATTTCATGCATACATATATCATGATGCATTGAGGACAATGCATGAAATAAGCGTGGGGGAGGTTTACTAACATAGAGTTTTTAGATTTTTCTTTCTTTTACACTTCTTTTAGAGTTTTTAGATTTTCTTTCTTTTACACTTCTTTTAGAAATAAAAAAATAAAAAAAAATTAAAAAAAACTTTTTGAAATAAGAGACAAATGTTTTGATCTATTTTTAAGAAAATTAAGATGTATCTTAGAAATTAAGAAAGCCTTAATTATGACATCTTAAACCTAGTTGAAATAATAGATCTTGTTTGAAATTATAGGCTAAGTAAGTAAAATAGGGGAGATATTTTTATCTTGAATTTTTACCTTAGATACTATGCACTCCACACTTACACATTTTGGGATGGAAACAAAAACCTAAGATGCCATATATAAAAAAATATATATAATAAATAAATAAATAATATATATATATATATATATATATATATATATATATATGTGTGTGTGTGTGTGTGAATAAAACATCACTTATTAAGCTGGATAATTATGCCTCAAGAAGCATGATTATTCACGCCTAACGGTGATCAAAAGAAAACATCACTTATTAAGCTGGATAATTATGCCTCAAGAAGCATGATTATTCACGCCTAACGGTGGTCAAAAGAAAATATCACTTATTAAGCTGGATAACTATGCCTCAAGAAGCATGATTATTCACGCCTAACGGTGGTAAAGGAAATAAATAATCCCCTTTAGTTTCGTGGCCTTTTCACTCGAGACCTTAAACCCGAGGGATGTTTTCTCATCTGGTGCCCTAGGACCTTCTGGTTTGGGAGTCATCGGTTATAGGCTCGCTACATGGGTGAACTAGAAAGCCTAAGAAAACTAAGGGAAGAAAAAAAAATATATATATATATATATTAATAAATGGCTTGATGGTTAGAGTTGAAATCCCAGAAATCTTCACTATCACAATGTGCATACTATCTAGGTTTTATGACAGATAAAAGTATTCAATCCAATTTTGAATTCTTACCTTAATTGAAGACAAGATCTTGCATAGAGACTAAGTTTAAGAAAGAATGATTATAGGTGGACTTATGACCCTAGATCACTTATATTTTTACAAAAATATTTCGAAAACATGTCTCTCTTTTCAAAATGAATTTTCAAAACACTAACATTGGTCTCTTTCTTTATAGATTTTGTGGGTGTAATCCGCTGAAAACCCTCAAGAGACAACACTCCTCCTCTAGGGTAACCTAGAGGTTTAACGGCTTGTTGCACACGCTCAGTGCAATCGCGTCACCTGCGAAAGTGGTGTAATAAAATTGGTAGTATAAGTTTTTTCTTTTCTTTGTTTTGCTCGGGACGAGCAAAAGAATAAGTGTGGGGGTGTGATTGTAACTCAATTTTGTATATTTTACCATATCATTCCCATGCATTTTTGCAAATAAAAGTATGATTTTTACTCATCTTCTCTATATTTTTACAGGTCCACACTCAAATGGAGAAAAGGCCCAAAATCTCTTTAATTAGCAATAATTAAAGAGATTAATTCAAAAGCCCAAAAGAGAGCCCAAATTTGAATCCAGAATCAGGAGAGATCCTCGCAACAACTCAATCTTCCAGAAGGCCACGTGGATAACAACTTCGTAACAAAGGGTTAACAAGAATCTGTTGCCCAACAGACTTGATATTTGCCGCCAAAACCTAGATTTTCCCGCCAATTTGCGGCAAGATCTGGGCCATTCAATCCCAGATTTCTGCCACCTGTCCACCTTCTGGAGACTTCTCTCTGAGGCTATAAATACTGGACCAAGGACCTGCGAAAAAAGGAAGAACGTGAAGAGGAGAGACTAGAGAGTAGATGCTTGTAATTTTTTGTAGGATTTTTCTCTAGGTTTTTAGTTCTTTAGATCTCCTTCTTCCTCCCTAGAAATTCTGCAAAAGAGAGTTGTAAGAGAGAGAGAGCTTGTGTACACCAAGGAGTGACAACTTGTGAAGCAAGGATTGATCCATTCTCTTCTTCTCTACTTGAGCATTTTCTAGTAATTCATGCTTTCTTTAATTCTAGCTTTACTTTACTTGCTTTTTAATTCATGCTTTGCTTTTCTTTTGTAATGGCTAGTAGCTAATTTTTCTACCATGAACTAGCTAACAACTTACCTTGCTAACTACTAACTCATGGGTGATTGCTATCATTAATCTTGCAAGTTGTATGGTTTTCTCTTCTCCGATGGGTTATTTTCATTTCTTGGCTAGTATCTTGTTATAATTCTCCATATGATTCATGTGTGCCTCATTTAGAGCCTTGTCTTTAGAACAAGTGCCTTGATGGAACATGGAGATGGATCACCAATATGCTATTTGTTGTACAACTTCTTTACTTCCATTAATGAATGTTGTATCTTCTTCCTTAGCATCCCTTGAGTGTAGCTCTTTTGATTCCATTATTGAAAGTCTAATTTGTAGGCCTATGACATCTATGAGGCTACAAGACAAGTCCAAAAGTGATCACCCGTCATCCAAGTGGGAAAGCAATTAGACCAACACGCAAGACAAATCTTTGCCGATGAATCAACATGAGGCATGCATTCACCATCACGGAGTTTAGTAAGTTTTAGTAAGGAAGTAAGGTTAGCTAGTCATGGTTTTCTCATCTTAAATTCTTTCTACAAGTTTTCATTCCATTTGTTTTCTTTCCAAAGTAAATATCATCTTTGATTTCTTTTCACTTTCCATCATGAACATATCCACCAATTCTTTTACTTCTTTTTCCAATTTGTTTTTATTCTTTTAAGAAAAAGAAGAATCTTCGTTTTATATCTTCACTACCAACCGTAACGCTTCCATCGCAAGCTCTCCCTGAGAATCGACCGGTATAGCCCATGCTATAACGGAGATAGGAAAGGGTACATTAATCATATCGAATACATTTGTGGAGCGATCAAAAGCACCTGAGGTTGTTTCTAAACCTTCTCTCTTTTTATTGAATATTTTGTGTGCAAATTACACTCCACAATACAACACCTTTCCCGTCTTAATCAAAGATGAAACAAAAGTGAACTATGAAGGTGGTGAAAACAACAAAGGGAAAATGATAAAAGATTTTTGAAAATGATTATTAAAACAAAGTAAAAGAAAACTCATGGCTACTAACTGCAAATTGCTCCACTAACCATGCTAACCTCTTAGTGATAGTTACCTCACATGGATCCTCGGCCATCACTAATCCTTGGCTTCAAGAGACGATACAAAGCATGGCCCATAAGATTGTTCTTCTACATTCAAGCAACACATCCATACCACTAACAAGTTGCAAGCTACTATTAAATCATCAAAACCAGTTAGAGGTGAGCATAAAATAAAGAAGACATTGCAAGTTAGCAAGTTAGTGGGTTAGGTGTTAGAAATGTTAGAATGTTAGAATCCATCATCATGAGCCATCAATGGCTCTTGCAAGAGCAAGGCCTTATAGAGGCTATTAGATTCATGTGGATTATCAAGTAAGTGGTTAGATGGTTAGTGGTTTGTAATTAGATTGCCATGAGGAGAAAAGTTAGCCAAGCATCATATAGAAGATGGAGAAGATTACATTGGAGAAGAAAGGAGGCACTTTATATAGATTGTCACCATCTATTACATCAATCCCTCTCTATCTCTCTCTGAATCTCTCAACCCTACTACAAGATCTAAAAATGAAATAACAATACAAAATACAAGAAATAAAGAACACCTACCTACATTAAAACATAGAAACTCTTGCCTAAAATCAAAAACTGCTTCGTTCTAGACCTTTACAGGGGTATTTATAGGCGAAGGAGGCTTCTGGAAGACGAGACGGGGCCACGCGTCGAAAATCGACGCGTGGTCCCACCATATTACCGCGGATCCACGGCTATTACCGTATATCCGTGGCAAAACCAGGGAGTTAGCTCCCTGGTTTTGGTGCGGGGATGCGCGACGCTTCGGGAGCCTTCTTGTTATATTTGGTTTCAGGTGTATATGGCCGAATCTTCGTCTAACATGCGCAAAAGTCAAGATTCAATGCATCTTCTAGAAGTTCCTTGCTTGCCCTCCAAGTAATGCGGATTTAATTACCCAAAAATGGGTTTAATTAATCTCTTATTACTCCTTTGCCCTTAAACTCTTGATTTACCTACAAGAGAGACTAAAACACAGTTTAGACTGACATTTTATTCATAAATCGGTGGGAAAATGCGATATAATAATGCAGAATTGTAGACTAATCAAACCGCCACACTTATCTTTTGCTCGTCCCGAGCAAAACAAAAAAAAAGAAAAACTATAATACAAATGTTATTACACCACTTTCGCAGGTGACGCGATTGCACTGAGCGTGTGGAACAAGCCGTTAAACCTCTAGGTTACCCCTAGAGGAGGAGTTTTATCTCCTGAGGGTTTTCAGCATATTGCACCCGAAAAATCTATAAAGAAAGAAGACAAATGTTAGTATTTGAAAACACATTTGAAGGAGAGACAAGTTACGAAATATTTTGTAAAAATATAAGCGATCTAAGGTCATAAGTCCACCAAAAATCATTCTTCCTTAAACTTAGTTTCTATGCAAGATCTT
This sequence comes from Agave tequilana, assembly GCA_038442645.1. Lineage (NCBI taxonomy): Eukaryota > Viridiplantae > Streptophyta > Magnoliopsida > Asparagales > Asparagaceae > Agave > Agave tequilana. The sequence goes on along the minus strand of JAVJIF010003781.1, from coordinate 243,412 downwards.
GTCTTCAATTAAGGTAAGAATTCAAAATTGGATTGAATATTTTATCCTTCATAAAACCTAAATAAATTTGGACTTTATGATAGTGAAAATTTCTGAGATTTCAACTTTAACCATCAAGTCATTTATTCATATATATATATATATATATATATATATATATATATATATAATATATATTCTTTTTTTCTTCCCTTAGTTTCCTTAGGCTTTCTAGTTTACCCGGGTAGTGAGCCTTTAACCGATGACTCCCAAACCAGACGGTCCTAGGGCACCAGATGAGAAAACATCCCTTGGGTTTAAGGACTTGAGTAAACAAGGTCACAAAAATAAGGGGAATTATTTGTTTCTTTTGACCACCATTAGGCGTGAATAATCATACTTCTTGAGGCATACTTATCCAGCTTAATAAGTGATTTTTTTTCATATATACTATATATATATTTATTTATTTTTATGGCATTTTAGGTCTTGTATCCATCCCAAAAATGTGTAAGTGTGAAGTGCATACTATCTAAGGCAAAAAATTGAGATAAAATTATCTCTCCAATCTATCTTACTTAGCCCATAATTTTAAACAAGATCTTTTATTTGAACTAGGTTTAAGATGTTATAATTAAGGTTTTCTTAATTTCTAAGGTCATCTTAATTTTCTTAAAAATAGATCAAAACATTGTCTCTTATTTCAAAAAGTTTTTTTTTAAAGAAAGAGAAAATTCCTATACAAAAGGGAAGATTTTTAAAAGTATCCTAAAAGAAGTGTAAAAGAAAGAAAATCTAAAAACTCTATGTTAGTAAACCCTCCCCCACACTTATCTCATGCATTGTCCTCAATGCATCGTGATGTATGTATGCATGAAACAAATAGAGAAGGAAGGAAAAATCACATCAAGGTGGTGGTTCCAGTGGCAGTCTGATTGGTCGACGAAATGCGGCCCAATCCAATGTACGTGGAGTCCAGAGGAACCCACCAGAGACTTCTATAATACAACCCACTAGAATGATGTAGATATAAATGATTTTTATTAAAAATTTTACCCTCTATAATTTTCAAATTTTCAAAATAATTTCAGAGTCAAATTATCAAGACCCTTGTCCCATAATGGAATGATTGATTTGGACTCAGGAAGTACAGGAACTAATACTGACTCAGGAAAAAGACTTAACTTAAGTAAAGGTTCGGGAGTCGAGATTGGTTCAGGGAGTGGGTCCAAATAAAGAAGATGAAGCTCAAGTCCACATTCATTTTTCAATGATGGAATGTGACTTTCTAAGATTGGTGATTCAAGTTCACGAATAACAGGTATGGGAACCAAAACTTACTCTAAAATGTTTCTCAAATTGGGTAACATAACAGGAGTCAATATTGATTAGGAATTTGAACTGGATCACAAATTTGAGGATCAAAGTCACATTCCTCATTGAATTCAATTCCATAAAAGTGAGAACTTGCCAATTTATCAATGGGACTTTCAAAAGTATAAAATTGGTCAAGTTCAATATGATGATCATAAAAGGTTGGTGATTCAATTTCAAAATGGACTGGCACTGGATCCAGTACTGACTCGGGAAAAGGCCTGAATTCAGATAAAAAACACCTTAGTTAATATTGAATCAGGAAGTGAAATTGAATTACCAAGTGAAAATTCAGGATCATATTCATACTCAAGGTCAATTTCAGGAAAAGGATAACTCACCAAAATGTCAATGGGAGTGAAGTTTGGACAAGTTCAGATGGGTGTGCTGAAATTGAATCTTGGCGTCTAAAATGACAAGAGTCCTGGGTCAGATCAATAGAGTTGGGGATAGCTGAATTGGTCAAAGGTTGATAAGATAGAGTTTCCTCATTCCTATAAATGCTAACCAATTGACTCAATTGTGTTTCCAACTTATTGATAGACTCGATAGAAGATTTTTGAAATTTTAGCGCAGACTCTTGCAAGACTTCTATACTCTTTTCTACATGTGATGTATCTTCAAGTGGTTGTTCTAGAAAAGGAGTGTAGGAATCTTGGTTTCCAAAACAACAAAAGTCATGGGTCAAATTGATAGAGTTAGAGATATTTGGATTGGTCAAAGTTTGAGAAGAGAGAATTTCTTCATTCTTATAAATGTTGACCAATTTACTCAATTGTGTTTCCAACCTATCAATAGACTGAGAAGAAGATTTTGAAATTGTAACGCAGACTCCTGCAAGATTTCTTTACTCTTTCTAGACATGATTTTTCTTTAAGTGGATGCTCTAGAATGGGAGTATAAGAATCTTGATTTTGGAAATTTTTTGAAGAATGTGAGTCCAAAATGTTTTGAGATTGAAGCTTTGACTCACACAAGAGTTCCTTACTCGTTTCCAAGGCAGATGGTTGTTCATTATGAGGAGGTGGAACTGAGTAAGACTCTTGAAAATATTGTGAATTTAAAGAGGCTAACATTTTCTGAAGTTGTCTTGGCCTCTTGTAGATTGGCTTCTATACCCTTTTCTAACTCAAATTTTTCTTTAATGGGAGATACAGAAAAAGGAGTATACGAAGCGAAATCGGGGATGAATATTGTGTAAATTATGGACAAGTGGACACGGTGGACAAGGAGGTTGAAAATTTAACTCGGGGGAGGTGAATCCCCATTGACTCTGTGAAGAGTTGAAATTATTTTGGAAATTATAGTCATAAGATTGTGAGTATGGATTGTATTGATTCGGATAAAACCAACACGGTGTATTTGGTTGGTTCATATTGTGAAAAACCGGGTTGGAATTATCCGAATAGAATGAGGTTGGTGTGAAATATGGATTCATATTAGGATTAAAAGAATTGTTATTGTTAAATTCCATTTCACAAACAATCACAAACAAAAAAGAAAAAGAAAACAACAATAAGAAAAATCAAAACCAAGCCAATATTAAGGTTGACCTAGACCTAGACGACTCCTAACTGGTCGATTACCCGGGGGAGGTTGTTGTTCGAATCCGACCACAAGCTAATCGGCCAGGTAGGGGAAAAAATACTGTGGGAGGTATCCGTGCGTAAGCAACGGGCCTTAATTGCGCCAAACCACGGTATCTTCGCGGCGTAACCTCTTAATCCCCAACCTTAGACACTGATTTCACAAGAGTAAGATTAAAAACAAGTTCCACCCCTGGTCAATCTCTTAATGAGTCCGAGATGTCCCTAGGGGCCAACGTCTATCAATTTTATTAGGGCTTGGGTTGTGTGAGTGGGGAGATGATTTTTGGGCAAAGGAAGGGTGATGAAATCCCCACCTTATCTTGTATTGTTTATGCCCTTAAGTTCAATTCGTGCAAGTGTGCAATATAGACAAGAATATAACACAAAGTGATAAATCACCCACATGTTTGTCCTATGTTATATGCAATGCCATATGTACACCTCAATCCAGATCATAATAACAGAACAAAATATAGTATATTGTAATTGAATTGACACGTACCTAAATGCAAATGTCTAAATCATTTTAAAAGCGTCCAAATATAGTATTTTAGTTCTTTAGTTTATTGTGGTGTTTAGGCAATCAAAACAGGAAAGTAATAGTATAGATCCACTAGCTATTACAATTAACACATCCCAGCACAACAAGATACACAATGGTTACAAAATAGCCGCGTTGGCGCGACAATGTCGCGTTTGCACGGCTTTTCTTTAGAAGCTAGGTTCCTGCTTTCTAGAGCAGGGATATGCAAAGCTAGTTTTTGTTCTGCACTGTAAGATCCTATAAAGAATGTCTTGCACACCAAAACAGAGAAGACAATATTAATAAAAACGTGAAATCAAAACCATTCCCGTTCCCCGGCAACAGCGCCAAAAATTGATCGGGGCAGAACCAACACTCTTAAAACGTGTGTATTCTGAAATCAATGAAAAGCTCATATGTGCTAATGTTCCCTCGATACTTTCGTTATAGCATTGGCTCAATGGGTCGAATCCACAGGGACGGGAGGCGATAGAAGCATTAACAGTCTCTATTCACGTGTTATGTTAACAGTTCTTCTTTGTTAAAGAATGAAAAAGAAAAAGAAAATAAAAGAAAAGAAAATGAAATCAAGCATGTGGTAGGTGAAGAAGGCGATGAAACAAAAGTGAACTATGAAGGTGGTGAAAACAACAAAGGGAAAATGATAAAAGATTTTTGAAAATGATTATTAAAACAAAGTAAAAGAAAACTCATGGCTACTAATTACTAATTGCTCCACTAATCATACTAACCTCTTAGTGATAGTTGCTTCACATGGATCCTCGGCCATCACTAATCCTTGGCTTCAAGAGACGATACAAAGCATGGCCCATAAGATTGTTCTTCTACATTCAAACAACACATCCATACCACTATTAAGGACCAAGCTACTATTAAATCATCAAAACCAGTTAGAGGTGAGCATGAAATAAAGAAGACATTGCAAGTTAGCAAGTTAGTGGGTTAGGTGTTAGAAATGTTAGAACGTTAGAATCCATCATCATGAGTCATCAATGGCTCTTGCAAGAGCAAGGCCTTGTAGAGGCTATTAGATTCATGTGAATTATCAAGTAAGTGGTTAGATGGTTAGTGGTTAGTAGTTAGATCGCCATGAGAAGAAAAGTTAGCTAAGCATCATGTAGAAGATGGAGAAGATTATATTGGAGAAGAAAGGAGGCACCTTTACATAGATTGTCACCATCTCTTACATCAATCCCTCTCTATCTCTCTCTGAATCTCTCAACCCTACTACAAGATGTAAAAACAAAATAACAATACAAAATACAAGAAATGAAGAACACCTACCTACACTAAAACATAGAAACCCTAGCCTAAAATAAAAACTGCTTCGTTCTGGACCTCTACAGGGGTATTTATAGGCGAAGAAGGCTTCTGGAAGACGAAACGGGGCCACGCATCGAAAATCGACGCGTGGCCTCACCATATTGCCGCGGATCCGCGGCTATTGCTATAGATCTGCAGCAAAACCAGGGAGTTAGCTCCCTGGTTTTGGTGCGGGAATGCGCGACGCTTCGGGAGCCTTCTTAGTATATTGGTTTCGGGTGTATTTGGCCGAATCTTCGTCTAACATGCGCAAAAGTCTACATTCAATGCATCTTCTAGAAGTTTCCTTGCTTGGCCTCTAAGTAATGCGGATTTAATTACCCAAAAATGGGTTTAATTAAGCTCTTATTACTCCTTTGCCCTTAAACTCTTGATTTACCTATAAGAGAGACCAAAACACAGTTTAGACCAAAATTTTATTCATAAATCGGTAGGGAAATGTGATATAATAATGCAGAATTATAGACTAATCATCGACTGAGCCAGAGGTCGGTCGACAGGCGGTCGACTGACGTGCAGAAAACGTGCACGCCTTATTTGGCTGGCGGGCCGGTCGACCGACCCGGTCGACCTCCAGAGAGTTCTGCTCTCTAGAAATGGCCCCAGTCGACTCGGCGATTGACCGGCAGGGAGTGTCTGCTTTCTGTATTCAGGATCCGGTCGACCGGTGGCTTAACGGTTGGAAATCCGACCGTTGGCGATCGGAAATCAGATAATTGGCGGTCAATCGGGCGGTTGACCGACAGCAGTGCAGACTGCTGATTTGGACCCTAACGGCTAGTTTTTCTTAGCCTATATAAAGGGGTTCCCATGAACTGTTTTCTACAAGATTGAAGAGGATTTTTGAGCTAGTTTTTCCTGCTCTAATAAGTGTTTATATCCACTTATTTTAGAGCCAAATACTTTCATTCAAAAGGAGAGTTTATCAAAAGTTTTCAAAATTGATTTCTTGTATTTTCTACCACAAATTCAATCCTTATTTTCTCACACATACTTGAGCTTTCCATTGATATATCTATCCTATAGGAGAGTTTTTGTGAGAGAATTTTAGGTGATCAAAGTGTTTAGATCACTAAGTGTTTCATCTTGTATTTGAGGAGGCGGACTTGCGGGTTCGTAATGTTTCGAGTTCTAGTGAGAGTTTGTTGCAGAGGTACGGCCTCGACAAGCTAGTGTGCTTGCGGTGTGTTGTTCTTGTGGGAACAAGAGAGGGACTAGAGAGTCCAAAGGAGTTCTAGTATGAACTTGCTTGTAGGTGTTGCGGCACCGAGTGATCTGGTGGGATCGATTTTTAGTGAAAATTCTTCATAGTGTTTTAGGCGGGGACGTATAGTAAGTGTGCTCGAAACTCGAAACAAATCTCTCGTGTTTATGATTGCTCTCTCTATCTCTTACTTGTCTTTATATCTTCCTTATGCTTATTGCTCATATATTTTCTTGCTTGATATATTTGTGCTTATATTGTTATATACTTGGGGATTGTTTGGTTAAACTTGTATTCAACCAAGAGAGCCAAAGTGGTACCTCAACTCTTATCTAGAGGAATCTTGAGGAGATAGTCCAGAGCCCTTCACGGGGAATTCGGCTACACTCTTAGGTTATACTTGGTGTGTTGTGTTTAAGAATTTTTAGTTTGCATAAATAGTTTTAATTCCACATTAATTCATCATTAGATTAGCTAATCACCTATTTGTTGGCCAAAGGCCTATCACCCTAGTTTTGATGATGATCAACTCATGTAGTTATGTTTACTAATGATCTTGTGTTTAATTAGTGACAGATTCATTATCAAGATCTTAGTAGGTGCATAGCTCAACAAATGATAAAATGTCAAGATTTGGAGCTAGCACGGTGTGATCCAAGGAGCTTTTGGATCAAGCTTGGACCAAGTCAAGAAGATGAGAAGCCTTCAAGTGAAGACTTCAAGAAGATGAAGACTTGTGTCTAGGTATAAGATTTGTTTTTGTTTTAGATAAAATGTAAAGGATAGAATAGTGGTGGATTACTCAAGTATACCATGCACACACACTCTTGATAGAATTATTTTCATAAAAGATTTTTTGGTTTAGAAAAGATTTTTCATTTGGAAAAATACAAGTTTGGTTTTGGTGTTTCTCATATACTTATCTTTTAACCAAAATCATATTTAGAGCTTAATGCCAAAAACATAGATATTTCATCTTGATTGTGTAGTGGATCATATCCATACACACTATGCCTTAAAATGAATTATAATATCTTGTTTTTGTATTTGAAGATGTTTTGGAAAAACAAAGTTTAGAAAACAGGTTTTGGAAAATACTGTTTTTATCATGAGCCAAATATTTCCAACTAACAAAAATAGTCCAATCTTTTATAACATGCCTTGATTTTGTGCAAGCATGTTTGTATATCAAAGTATATTGGTTAAACTATTTTTGTAGATTTTAAGTATTTTATGGGATTTTTATATGAGCCAAAAGACAAACTTTTTAATCCCAGAAAATTGTTTTAGGCTTCGTATAAGTCGACTTACTACCTTTATAGTCGACTAATACTGAAGTCGGCCGACCGGACCGGTCGACCGACGTGCACAAACGTGCACGCCTTTGTGAACTAGAGGACGGCCGACCGTGCCGGTCGACCGCTCCAGAGAGCAGAGCTCTCTGGAAATTTCGGCCGACCGTACGGGTCGACCGACAGAGAGTTCGACTCTCAGCTCCAGTGGGTCGGTCGACCCAGGCGGTCGACCGTGGCTCCAACGGTCAGAAATCCGACCGTTGGCGGTCGACCGTACGGGTCGACCGGCAGTTCTGACAAAGCCCCAACGGCTAGTTTTTGACAGCCTATATATTTGGGGGTTGTGGACTGTTTTCACCAAGATTTGGAGATAGTTTTAGAGCCAGTTTTTCCCACTCTTTCCAGAGGTTTTCTCCACAAAATAGTGAGCTAATATTTCCTATCAAAGGAAAGTTTTATCAAGAGTGTTTAAAAGAAAGTCTTTGAGTTTTCCTCCACCATCTCTTTCCTAGTTTTTCTCACACAAACACTTGAGTCATCCATTGATCTATTCATCCTATAGGAGTGTTGTAGTGAGATTGTTTTTAGGTGATCAAAGTGTTGTGATCACCAAAGACTTCATTTGTTACTTTGAGGAGGCGGACGTGTGTGTCCGCGTTGTTTCGAGTTCGGGTGCGAACTCCGTGTTTGAGGTGCAGCCTCGGCGAGCTAGTGAGCTTGCCTGTGTACGGGACTAGGGAGTCTGAGGGCTTGTAGGTGTTGCGGCACCGAGGAGAGATCCATTGGGATCTTGCATAGTGGAAATCCTTCGTATGTCGAAGGCGGGGATGTAGAGCAAGTGTGCTCGAACCTCGAAACAAACCTTTTGTGTTTGCGATTGCTCTCTCTCTCTCTCTCTCTCTCTCTCTCTCTCTCTTTGTCTCTTATTATATCTTGCATGCTTACTTTGTGTTTATCTTTACATGCTTGATATTCATATTGTGTGCATAATTGATATACTTGCCTAGGATTGTTGCTAACACTTGTATTCAACCAGAGAGCCAACGCGGCACCTCAACCCATTCAAGGGGAATCTAGAGGAGTTTGTCCAGAGCCCTTCACGGGGAATTCGGCAACACTCTTGTGTTATACATAGTGTTTAGAGTAAAAGTTTTATTTGGTCATAATTGTTTTTAGCTTCCGCATTATTTGCATCATTTATCATTAAGTGACCATTAGGTTAGCCTTCACCTATTCACCCCCTAGGTGAACCTACAATTGGTATCAGAGCTTGGTACTCTGATTTAGTCTAACAACCTAGAGTAAAAGATCCTCTTTTTAAGGCTAATCACAATATTTTGTACACACACCATGGAGTTCATGTCACTACCCACTTTTGACATTCTTAACATCCAAATTTGGAAGGTTAAGATGTCTATGTACCTCAAGGCCTTAGGCATTCATGTTTATCTTGCCACAACTAAAAATGATTATTGTTTAAATGGTAAGAACATTGAGGCTAATACAAAAGCCCTACATGCTTTAAGATCTACCCTAAATGATGATTATTTATCTAGGGTTGCTAATCTTGATTTGGCTTTTGTAGTTTGGAACACCCTCCTCTCCCTTGGCGAAAAAGATCAATACTATGCGGGGAGCGATTCGGATGTTGGAAGCGACACCTCCAACAAGTGCTATATGGTCCAAGGGGATAACCCCTTGAGGTAACTACCGAATCCGATGATGAGGACATGTCATATGATGAGCTATCTACTTTTTGTCATCTATTGCTTGAAAAGTATGACATGATTAAGAAAGAAAATAAAATTTTGAAAAAGAAAGTTGATTGCATGCATATAGAACAAGATTCTTTTAAATCTAACATTGCATACTTAGAAAAAGAAAATAATGTTTAAAAAATGAAAATATTTCCCTTATGTCTAAATTAAATGATCTTTGTGAAGGGAACACGATTTTGAAAGATAAATTATTTTGGTGGAAACTCAAAAGGAAATTGTTTTTCAAGAAAATTCTTGTTTGAAAAGAAAAATGTTTGAAAAAGAAAAAGAAAATGTTTCTAAAAAGAAAAAGAAAAATGATCCTATTTCTCACTACTCTTTACATGCCACTATTGATGATAGTGAGATTACTCTTTTGAAAAATAAAATTAATTGTTTGAGCTCAACTTTGAGCAATTGTGCATTTAATCATAAGAAATTGGAGTCCTTGTTTTCAAAGAAACAAACTCCACACATTCATGCACAACATCATCATGCATATGCTTATGTTGCACGTCACGATCATACACATTCACATAAGCATCCTAAGGTGTACACATGTACACATTGTGGCCGCAAAGGCCATCTAGCAAAATTTTGTTATGACAAGTTGCATCATTTTAATTTGCTAATAAAAATGTTTGGGTGCCTTACAACAAGACTAACCCCCAAGGACCCAAAAAAAATGGGTACCAAAACCCCCACCCATGTTTTTGATGTAGGTGAGGGATCTCTCAAGACGTGAGAGATTTGGTGCCTTGATGGTGGATGCAATGGACGTTATGGGCACATCTTAGACGCATCACTATCAAGGAGTTTTGGTGGGTCAACCACCATGATTGGAGCTTTGGAGTTGGTAACAATCTCTAAACTCCCATTTTATTTATGTTCATACTTGTTCATTCATGATATTTTTAGCATGATCATGTTTTATTTGTTTTATATGCTTCATGTGGTAAAAATATGCTTAGATGTAGTTTTTATCAAAATTTATATTATACATGTACAAATAGTGAGTTACACGTGATTTATATATGTTTGCACCTCATGCTCATTTGTACCCACTATATGCACATGTATAGGCTAGTTTTGATGATTCTCATTTATACATGCTTTGCTAATTTTATGTTTTACTTCATGTATATGTATTTTTAATTCAAATCTAATAAATATACATGTATAACCGTGAGTCTCTTGGCTTCATGCAAATACATTTGATAGACTCTTTTATGTTTGGGATATGTATGTGTATTGTTAGCTTTGGATAAATCATACATATACCATGAAGATTAGTGTTTTAATGAAAAATAATTTTTCATGTTTTATTAAAAATGTGACTTATGTTTTTTTTTAGCTTCAATGTCTATTTTCATGAAAATGCTATTTACATGACTTTTGAACACTCACACTTTATTTCTTTTGTCATGACTTTGATTCATGAACATATTTTTTGAGCTTCATAGATCGAGTGTCAATTCTTGTATTTGGTATGATTCATGAAATACAAATGCTTTGATTTCATGTTTTTGAAGGATCTTTAACTAGTTTTTCAAAAATTATTTTAACTAGTTAATTGTTCTTCATTTGGTAGAGTTTTTCAAACTAAGTTTATTTTTCAAGTCTATTTTGAAAACCCTACCATCAATGGGAGGATGGATGGGCGATTATGCCTTGTATGCTTCATTGAAAATCTTCTATCTTGAGCATATGAAGGGTGGTAGGTTATGAGTTATACACTTGATCTTATTGTTATGTCAATTGGTATCTTTGAATCATTTCAATTGGTATCAATATGAACTTATTTTGTATATACTCATATTTTGTTTCTTATATATGTATGTATCAATTTCACTTGGTATACTCATTTTTCATATATATATATATGATTTTCATGTGCTTAACTTACAATTGGCTCACATTTTTAAAAGCACAAAGTTTATGATGAAAAATAAATTTTTTTGATCATTATGTTTACTATTGGTATCAATATGCTTCAACTTCATATTTGTTAAATGTCAATTGGTATCAATATGTTTTACAAAAATGATTACTTTCAATTTTGTATCTTAAAATTTGTTTGTTTTACAAAAGCTCTGATACCTTTAAAAATTTTTTGCTTAAGAAAAATTAAAAAAAAAACATTTTGTTGATTTGTATTTCTTATATGCAAGGAGAGCTTAACATCTCTCTTACATATAGATTCATGTTGAGTATATTATAAATTGAGGAGCTTGACAACTCTTCTTTATATGATATACGTGTGTAGGGGGAGCTTCACATCTCTTCTTATGCATTACATAATATGCGTTATGTGAATTAGGGCTTGTCATCTCTCTTTCATGTAATGTATATGTGTAGGGAAGCTAACTTAGCGTCTTCCTCTTCATGAATGTATATCGCATATAAATCTTTATTGATATGTTTGTTTTAACCTTTTTGATCTCTTTGTTTATGACAAAAAGGGGGAGAAAAAATTTGATGATTCTGTTTTACCCCTTTTTTGATGATTGACAAAAAGGGGAGAAAGATTTGGATTTATATGTATGTTTTGTGAAAAAGATTATTTATGCATATATGTTTTTATTTTGCAAATGTATGGAGATGAACTTGATGAGTTTTATGATTGTTTTGGCATGTTGTTTTTGCATACATGTCATACATTTGCATACATATTTATGAGCTTCATTGCATATCTATTTGTTTTTGCATACATGTCATACATTTGCATACATATTTATGAGCTTCATTGCATATCTATTTGTTTTTGTGTTATGCATGAGTTAAGGGGGAGCTTCTTTGAAGCTTTACTTTAATCCATGCATATATTACTCCATGAGTTTTGTCATCATCAAAAAGGGGGAGATTGTTGGCCCAAAGGCCTATCACCCTAGTTTTGATGATGATCAACTCATGTAGTTATGTTTACTAATGATCTTGTGTTTAATTAGTAATAGATTCATTATCAAGATCTTAGTAGGTGCATAGCTCAACAAAGGATAAAATGTCAAGATTTGGAGCTAGCACGGTGTGATCCAAGGAGCTTTTGGATCAAGCTTGGACCAAGTCAAGAAGATGAGAAGCCTTCAAGTGAAGACTTCAAGAAGATGAAGACTTGTGTCTAGGTATAAGATTTTGTTTTTGTTTTTAGATAAAATGTAAAGGATAGAATAGTGGTGGATTGCTTAAGTATACCATGCACACACACTCTTGATAGAATTGTTTTCATAAAAGATTTTTTGGTTTAGAAAAGATTTTTCATTTTGAAAAAATACAAGTTGGTTTTTGGTGTTTCTCATATACTTATCTTTTAACCAAAACCATATTTAGAGCTTAATGTCAAAAACATAGATATTCATCTTGATTGTGTAGTGGATCATATCCATACACACTATGCCTTAAATGAATTATAATATCTTGTTTTTGTATTTGAAGATGTTTTGGAAAAACAAAGTTTAGAAAACAGGTTTTGGAAAATACTGTTTTTATCATGAGCCAAATATTTCCAACTAACAAAAATAGTCCAATCTTTTATAACATGCCTTGATTTTGTGCAAGCATGTTTGTATATCAAAGTATATTGGTTAAACTATTTTTGTAGATTTTTAAGTATTTTATGGGATTTTATATGAGCCAAAAGACAAACTTTTTAATCCCAGAAAATTGTTTTAGGCTTCGTATAAGTCGACTTACTACCTTTATAGTCGACTAATACTGAAGTCGGCCGACCGGACCGGTCGACCGACGTGCACAAACGTGCACGCCTTTGTGAACTAGAGGACGGCCGACCGTGCCGGTCGACCGCTCCAGAGAGCAGAGCTCTCTGGAAATTTCGGCCGACCGTACGGGTCGACCGACAGAGAGTTCGACTCTCAGCTCCAGTGGGTCGGTCGACCCAGGCGGTCGACCGTGGCTCCAACGGTCAGAAATCCGACCGTTGGCGGTCGACCGTACGGGTCGACCGGCAGTTCTGACAAAGCCCCAACGGCTAGTTTTTGACAGCCTATATATTTGGGGGTTTGTGGACTGTTTTCACCAAGATTTGGAGATAGTTTTAGAGCCAGTTTTTCCCACTCTTTCCAGAGGTTTTCTCCACAAAATAGTGAGCTAATATTTCCTATCAAAAGGAAAGTTTTATAAAGAGTGTTTAAAAGAAAGTCTTTGAGTTTTCCTCCACCATCTCTTTCCTAGTTTTTCTCACACAAACACTTGAGCCATCCAATGATCTATTCATCCTATAGGAGTGTTGTAGTGAGATTGTTTTTAGGTGATCAAAGTGTTGTGATCACCAAAGACTTCATTTGTTACTTTGAGGAGGCGGACGTGTGTGTCCGCGTTGTTTCGAGTTCGGGTGCGAACTCCGTGTTTGAGGTGCGGCCTCGGCGAGCTAGTGAGCTTGCGTGTGTACGGGACTAGGGAGTCCGAGGGCTTGTAGGTATTGCGGCACCGAGGAGAGATCCATTGGGATCTTGCATAGTGGAAATCCTTCGTGTGTCGAAGGCGGGGATGTAGAGCAAGTGTGCTCGAACCTCGAAACAAACCCTTTGTGTTTGTGATTGCTCTCTCTCTCTCTCTCTCTCTCTCTCTCTTTGTCTCTTATTATATCTTGCATGCTTACTTTGTGCTTATCTTTACATGCTTGATATTCATATTGTGTGCATAATTGATATACTTGCTTGGGATTGTTGCTAACACTTGTATTCAACTAAGAGAGCCAACGCGGCACCTCAACCCATTCAAGGGGAATCTAGAGGAGTTTGTCCAGAGCCCTTCACGGGAAATTCGGCAACACTCTTGTGTTGTACATAGTGTTTAGAGTAAAAGTTTATTTGGTCATAATTGTTTTAGCTTCCGCATTATTTGCATCATTTACCATTAAGTGACCATTAGATTAGCCTTCACCTATTCACCCCCCTCTAGGTGAACCTACACTATTCACCCCCTCTAGGTGATTTCAATTGGTATCAGAGCTAAGTGCTCTTAATTTGGGTCTAACAATCTTGAGTTAAAGATCCTCTTTTATAGCTAATCACAATATTTGTACACACACATGGACTTCATGTCACCTCCCACCTTTGACATTCTTAGCATCCAAACTTGGAAGGTTAAGATGTCTTTGTACCTCAAAGGCCTAGGTATTCATGTTTATCTTGCTACCACTATGGATTCATATGTTAGTAATAGAAAGTATATTGAGGCTAACTCAAAAGCCATTCATACTTTAAAGTCAACCCTAAGTGATAATTATCTATGTAGAATTTCTAATCATAATTCGGCTTTTGTAATTTAGAACACTATAGTCTCCCTTGGCGAACAAGAACAATGCTATGCGGGGAGCGACTTGGATGTTGAAAGTGAGGCTTCCAATGTATGCTACACGGTCCAAGGGGATAACCCCTTGAGGTAAACTCCGAATCCGAGTTAGAAGAAGATGTTGATATGTCTTATAATGAACTTGTATCTTTTTGTCAACAACTTCTTGAAAAATATGACATGCTTAAAAAGGATAATAAGAAAATAAAAAATAAGTTTGATTCCTTATTAAAAGAAAAAGATTCTTTTCAAAATAAATTAGAATGCATTTCTAAAGAAAACGAATTTTGAAAAATGAGAATATTTCCTTGTCCTCTAAGCTAAATGATCTTTGTGATGGAAATACTTCTTGAAAGATAAAATTATTTTGGTGGAAAAACAAAAGGAGATTGCTTTTGTAAGAAAACATCTCTTTGAAAAGAAAAATTATTTCAAAAGAAAAAGAAAATGTTTTTAAAAAGAATAAGATTGTTGACCATACTTTACATGCTACTACTAAAAATGAAATTAAATTTTTGAAAAATAAAATTGATTGTTTGAGCTCAACATTGAGCAAATGTGCATTTAACCATAAAAGATTGGAAACCTTGTTTCAAAGGAAACAAGCTCCACATATTCATGCACATCACCCACAACATGCATATGCACACTTTTCACGTCATGATCACACTCATACACATATGCATGATAGAGTGTACAAGTGTGCACATTGCGGCCGCAAAGGCCATTTAGCAAATTTTTTTTTATGATAGAGTAAATTCTTTAAATTTTGCTAACAAGAATGTTTGGGTTCCTTACAATGCTAACCCTCATGCACCCAAAAGAAAATGGGTACCAAAATTCTCACCTTTGTATTTGATGTAAGTGTGGGCTCTCACAAAACGTGAGAGGTTTGGTGCCTTGGTGGTGGATGCACATGGACTAGATGGGCACACATATTGATACACCGCTATCAAGGAAGATTTGGTGGAAGGACCACCATGTTTTGGAGACTTAGAGTATAGTTCTTTGGTTTGGTAACTATCTCTAAACTCCTATTTTATTTACATGCTTTTACATTGATGAATTTTAGCATGTTCAAGTTTTATGCTTCATGTGGTAAATACTAATTTAGATGTAGTTTTTGTCAAAACTTGTGTATATACTTGTACAAGTAGTGAGCAATAATTTGATTCATATATGTTTGCACTTCATTGCTCATTGTACTCACTACATGCACTTGTATAGCCTAGTTTTTATAATTCACTCATTTACACTTGTTTTGCCTATTTTCACGTTTTTGCTTCATGTATATGTAATCTTTTGTTCAAACTAATAAATATACATGTATGCCCTTGAGTCACTTGCTTTCATGCAAATTACATTATGGACTCATTTTAGTTTAGGATATGTATGTATATTGTTAGCCTTGGATAAATCATACATATACCTTGAAGGTTGTTTTTAAATGAAAAATAAAATCTTTATGATTTTCATATTTGTTTGATAAAATAAATTTTCATGTTTTTCACATGATTGATGTTTTTGAGCCTAATTGACTATTTTCATGAATATGCTATTCACATGATGCTTGTACACTCACATTTTATTTGTTTTCTCATGACTATATTTTCATGAGCATTTTTTAGCTTTGTCGATCTTGAGTGACAATATTGTGTATTTAGTATAATTCATGAGATATATATGATTTATTTTCATGTTTGAAGGATCTTTAACTAGTTTTTCAAAAATTACTTTTAACTAGTTATGTATTCCTCAATTGGTAGTGTTTTCAATGCCAAAATATTTATCATACTCTTATTTTGAAAACCCCTACCAACCCCTTTAAGGGTGGAGGATGGGCGACCATACCTTATATGCTCAAATTACATATCTTTTATTTTGTGCATAAAAAGGGTAGACTTTTATGAGTTATACACTGGATTCTTATCATATTTTCAATTGGTATTATAATTGATATTTTTTATATACTCATAATTTGTTTTATATATATGTGTGCTTTAAATTTCAAATAATACAATTTCTATTGGTATTTTCATTTTCATACATAAATATGATTTGATTGTGCTTAATTAAAAGATATTTATATGTTTAAAGCACAAAGTTTATTTATGCTAAGCTTAATTTAAATCTTAATTTTCTATTGGTATCTCAATTGGTACTTTAATAAGCTTATGCATTATTTTCAATTAGTGTTTTTTATTGATATCAAATTTTACAACATACTTCAATTGGTATCAATATGTTTCAATTTTCAATTGGGTTTAAATTTCATTTGATATAATATGTTTTACCTATTTGATATCAAAATTTATCATATACTTCAATTGGTATCAATATGTTTCAATTTCCAATTGGGTTTAAATTTCATTTGGTATCAATATGTTTTACCTACTTAGTATCAAAAAATTTACCATATATTTCAATTGGTATATATGTTTCAAAATATTTTCTTTCATTGATATAAAAATGTAGAAGTGTTTCAATTTTAATTGGAATCACATATTTCCTATTTCATATGATATCAAAATCTTGTGATATCTCAAATTAATTTGTTGATTTAAGAAAATTTCAAAATTTGTATTATTTAGTTACAATTGGTATCTTAAAATTTTGTGTATGTACAAATAATATCTTAAAATTTGATTTAAAATTTTGTGAAAAATAACTTTTGGTTTAAGAAATTATCAAAAATTTGTTTTAAAGGAACTTAAAAATGTTTTGATATGTATTGTCTATATGCAAGGGGAGCTTAACATCTCTTCTACATATAAATTCATGTTGAGTGTATCTTATATTGAGGAGGTTAACATCTCTTCCTTATGTGATACACGTGTGCAGGGGAAGCTTCACATCTCCACTTATTCATTGCATATTATGCTTTATGTGAGTTAGGGCTTTGTCATCCCTTCTTCATGTAATGCATGTATGCAGGGGAGCTAACTTCACATCTCTCTCTTCATGAATGTATATCGCATATACATCCTTATTGTTGGTTTGTTTTATTTCACTCCTTTGTTGATGATTGACAAAAAGGGGGAGAAAGATTTTGAGTTTATATATGCATATTTGAGTTTTTTGTATATATTAAGTTTATGCATTTTACAATAAACAATAAGATATGAGGGAAAATGATTTTGATAGTTTAAACAAAAAGGGGGAGAAGATTTTTTGTATGCATGTTTCTCTCACCCTGTTTATGATGATATATTGTTTAGTTTCATGTACTTCATTGAATATATATTTGTTTATTATTATGCATGAGTTAAGGGGGAGCTTCTATGAAGCTTAACATTAATCCATGCATATATAACTCCATGAGTTTTGTCATCATCAAAACGGGGGAGATTGTTGGCCCAAAGGCCCATCACTCTAGTTTTGATAATGATTAACTCATGTAGTTATAGTACTAATGATCTTGTGTTTAATTAGTCTCAGATATGTAATCAAGATCTTAGTAAGTGTGTAGTTTCAACAAAGAATTTACAGTCAAGTTTTAGAGCTAGCACGTGTTGATTCAAGAGCTTGTGCATCAAGACCACATCAAGTACTCAAGAGGAGTCTAACTCTTTGGATCAAAGTTTGCACAAAGTCAAGAAGGAGAAGAAGACTTCAAGTGAAGACCTTCAAGAGAGGACTTGTGTCTAGGTTCGTTTTGTTAAGATTTATTTTTAAATAAAATGTAAAGGATAGAATAGTTGGTGGATTGCTCAAGTATCTTATACACTCACACGGAAGATTTAGATGAGTTTCATAAAAGAGTTTTCATTTTGGAAAAATACCGGTTTGGTTTTGGAATTCAAACTATACATATGTTTTAACCAAAACCATTTTAGAGCTAAATATCAAAAACATAGATATTTCATCATATATGTGTAGTGGATCATATCTATACACACTAAGCTTTAAAAGTATTTAAAATATCTTGTTTTTTGTATTTGGAGAAGTGTTGGAAAAATTGATTTTAAAAAATACGGTTTTTGTTTTAAGCCAAAAATTCCAAGTTACAAAAATAGTTCAAAATATTTGTAACATGTTTTGATTTTTACTCAAACATGTTTGTTTATAAAGTATATTACTGAACTTATTTTTGTAGATTTTTTGTGGATTTATGGGATTTTATTAAAGATAAAAAACCAAGTTTTAAATCCCCAAATACTGTTCTGGCCTTCAGCCAGTCGACCGCACGGGCGACCGAGCCAGAGGTCAGTCGACCGGGCAGTCGACCGACGTGCACAAAATGTGCACGTCTTGTTTGGCTGGAGGGCCAGTCGACCGACCCGATCGACCGCCAGAGAGTTATGCTCTCCGAAAATGGCCCCGGTCGACTGGCAGAGACTGTCTGCTCTTTGTATCCAGGCTCTGGTCGACCGGCCGGTTGATCGGTGGCTCAACAGTCGGAAATCTGACCGTTGGCGGTCGACCAAGCAGTCGACCGATAGCAGTGCGGACAGCTGATTTCCATTGATATATCTATCCTATAAGAGAGTTATTGTGAGAGGATTTTAGGTGATCAAAGTGTTTGGATCACCAAGTGTTTCATCTTGTATTTGAGGAGGCAGACTTGCGGATTCGTGGTGTTTCGAGTTCTAGTGAGAGCTCGTTGTAGAAGTTCGACCTCGGAAAGCTAGTGTGCTTGCGGTGTGTTGTTCTTGCGGGAACAAGAGAGGGACTAGAGAGTCCAAAGGAGTTCTAGTGTGAACTCGCTTGTAAGTGTTGCGGCACGAGTGATCCGGTGGGATCAGTTTTTAGTGAAAATCCTTCATAGTGTTGAAGGCGGTGACGTAGAGCAAGTGTGCTCGAACCTCGAAACAAATCTCCGGTGTTTGCGATTGCTCTCTCTATCTCTCACTTGTCTTTATCTCTTGCTTATGCTTATTGCTCATATCTTTTCTTGCTTGATATATTTGTACTTATATTGTTATATACTTGGGGATTGTTTACTCACACTTGTATTCAACCAAGAGAGCCAAAGCGGCACCTCAACTCTTATCTAGAGGAATCTTGAGGAGATAGTCCAGAGTCCTTCACGGGGAGTTCGACTACACTCTTAGGTTATACTTGGTGTGTTGTGTTTAAGAATTTTTAGTTTGCAAAAAATGTTTTAACTCCGCATTAATTCATCATTAGATTAGCTAGTCACCTATTCACCCCCCTCTAGGTGATTTCAAGAACTGTGTCTTCACTCCAAAGATCGCATCCCTCTAAGAGGCCGCGTTTCTTTAGCAAATTAATAGATCGTCCCCACTCTGAGTGAGGATTGCGTCTCTAGAGTAATGCGACCCCTGCGTCTACAAGACTTGCATTCAGTCTTTACTTCTACAATCAGTTTAACAGTACACTGACACAAGCAGACGACTGTTTACCCCTAGTTCAACAGTACACTAATAACCAGCTCAGAGCACTGAGGAGGTCTGGACTGCGTATCTGGGCACTCACTACGATCATCTCTGGAGGCTTCAAAGGGTTTTATAGTACACTCATGAAGATCACATTCCAGACAGGATTAAGCCCAGGGCATCTCAAATGATTGTCAGTCCAATCATGAGAAGTATGAACTCGACCAAAGTCCAAAGTATTTCAAAATCCGTCCCAGTCAACCGCGGAATATCAAAAACTTTGAAGGGGTTCTGTAGACTGTTCAAAAATCACTGAGGGTAAGTCATCAGAAAGTAGAGTCCAAACTCCAGATACAAGACTAATCATAGCTACTGTCGCAGCACCAAGACATGAGGGTCAAAACCCGTGTGTCAATATCACTGCAATGTCCTAGACGTGAGGATCGAAACCCGTGTTTCAGCATCACTGCTGTAGCATCACTATAGTATCAAGACGCGAGAGTCGAAACCCGCGTCTCTAGTTCACCACAATGATCAAGACGTAGAGCTCGAAGCCCGCGCCTCACATAAAGCTTGACGTAGAACTTGAAACTCACATTTCAACCAAATGCGAAGCTCAAGCGTTACCTCAACGATTAAATGCAAGGCTTGAAGCCCGTATTTCAACCACAGAGGAACCATGCGTCCCTGTTATAACTACCATTATTATTGGGTCAATTACTGCCCACGAAATAAGGGAGTTAACCCCATTAAGGAGTGTTTTTAGGGGACACTTCTACCCCCTGAAACCTCTATAAATAGCCCAGTTTGCTATGGAAGAGGGGTTAAAAATTTTTGGTCAGAAGAACTCCGGTCATAAGCCGTAGAAAGACCAAGATCTCCAGCTAAAAAAGAAAGAGAGAGTTCAACTTATCGAACAACTTGCTGAGTTCAAATTTATTCTTGCCTAAAGTCTCTTTGAGATTCTTATTGGACAGAAGACGTGTTACTTCGTCCACCGTCCAAAGAGAAGATTCCTAAGAGGTCTCGACATTTACCCGGTCAACGGAAAATAAGAAGCACTTTCCATCGCCACATCAAGAACCTGACACTAAACAAATGGGAGATTTGAGCTTGAATATCTTTCTCTCTTGTAATAGGATTATTGATCTGTTATAATTTTTTTGCAATCAAATAAAGAATTTACACACACCCTCAATTTTTCCACCAAACAGTAATTAATGGCATATGAAGTACAACTTGAAGAGCGAAAAAAGGATGAACAACAACCACTATCTAAGAAGAAAGTACATGCCTTCCATACGTCCTCAGATATGAACAATTCAGATGATGATGAAGAGGAGATGGCAATGCTCTCAAAAAAATCAGAAAGTTCTTGAAGTAAGGTAAGTTTAATCCTATATATTTTAATTGTAATAAAACAGGTCATATGAAGAAGGATTGCCCATTGCTCAAAAACAAAGATAAATTTAAGAGCAAAAAGTTTTAAAAAAAGAAAGATTATCAAGCATCATGGGAGAATAGTGATTCATCTTCCTCTGACGAAGAAGAAACAACTGAACATGCCAACATATGTTTTATGGCTCAAGAAGAAGATGAGGTATAATATACTGAACTCTTAGATTCATTTCATGAGTTATATAATGATCTTAAAAATGAAAAGATGAAAAATAAAATTTTATCAAAGGAAAATGAAAGAGTTCACAAAGAAAATGAACTTCATATTTCTAAGTTGTCTTTCTTAAATTCTCAAAAAGATGATTTTGAAAAAGTTACATTATCTTTAAAAGGAGATAATGAGAATTTATTAAAAGAAAAGGTTTTCTTGAAAAAAGAAATTATGTCTTTAAATTAAAATTTTCTGTTTTAGATAAAGAAATGACAAGTTTTAAAGATAAATATGAAGAACTTTTGAATAAAGTGACAAAGTTTAATAAAGAAAAAGAAAATTTAAAAGATATATTGTCATATCAAAAGGTTTCATATAATCATTTTGGGCTTGGATTTTCAAAAGATAAGAATATGGTCTTGGTTGTTTAAAAATAATGTCTACAAAAAAAATAATGATAATTCTTTTAAGAAGACTATGAAACCAAAGTTTAAAAATATTTAGATTCTTAAAAATATAAATAATATGGATAAAAATGCTTACATTGCATCATATATACATCATATATATAATTCATGCAATTATGTTTGTACTAAAAAATGGAAACTAAATTCAAAGTGGGTTTGGATTCCTAAAGGTTAAATATTTTGATCATGTTATGATTGGTGCCATTAACAAATATTTTATCTTATAGGTACCATACAAAGAAAAGAGAATACCTAATGATATAAGTTATTTCAAACATTTAAAAAATATCATATGCATGCTATGATGCAGGGGGAGAACACTTATTACATATATATCTGTTATAACCCATTTTATGTAGGGAGAGAACATATATTTGTTATAGTCTATTTTCTGTAGGGGGAGTTTCTCTACAGGGGGAGCTTTCGGGGAGAACGTTGGGACTTTGATTTTGATGATAATATTTGTGATGCAGTTGCATTGGAGCTCTATCTCAATAGCTTATGATGACATCTAATATGCTGAAGAGTACTCAAGAATATTTTGCTATTTTGTGTATTTGATATAGCATTTAAAAGCCTTGAAACACACACACTTTAGTCATTTAATCAATTTGTATCCAAGTATAGTTGACTTATATATCCTATAGTCGACTTGACACTTTATGTAATCGACTAAGTTCTGTCCTGAAAAGATATCAACTTTCTGTTTTTTGACAGTTAGCAGCATTAGTCGACTTATCAATCTTACCAGTCGACTAATCCATCTTGTAGTCGACTTATAAATTCTACTGGTCAACTAATTCCAGTTTTCAGAGACTTGCATATCTGTATCAGTTTGATGTAATCGACTTTCTTTCTTTATTAGTCGACTAACCCAGTCAAATATGCCTATACTAGTTGACTAACCCCCAACCCCTAGTCGACTTATAACAGTTTGTAACTGTTGTATAGTTATTGAATTATGGTATTTTTTCCAATATTTTAATATTCAAATTTGTCCTGATAACTACCCTAACTGATCATAAATTTCACCTATAAATAGGGATGTTGTCCTAGGCTAAATCACCAATTCACATCAATAGTTTCTGCCCAAAAACTCTGTTCAAAAATCTATTTTTTAGAAAATTATTTCCACTTTTTATTCTTCACACAAATTCCAATCCTCTAGTGAAGAATTCTGAGAGTCCACCTATAAGGGTCCTTGTTCACAATCACATACATTCAAGGTTTATAGGATTGATTGTAATCACTCAAAGAGAAAGATTGTACAAGAGCGTCTTCTTAGTGTAGAAGAGAAGTTGTTCATGGTGTTGTTATCTTTTTTGTGTAAGAAGAGTTGTACACATTTGGCAAAGGGTATTTTGTCAAGTGGTGTACATATGTTGATTTTGGGTGTACAAAATCAAAGATAAGAAAAATTTCAAGCGGGTTGCTTGGGGACTGGATGTAGGTCAAGAGGATCGAACCAGGATAAAATCTCTTATGTTTGCTTTTGCATTTTCTGAGATTTATTTCCTTTCCTGCAAGTTATTTTATTTAACGCTAATTATATTTGTTTGAGTATTGTGTTGACATTATTTTTAGATCCTACATAGCTAACCATGGCTTTGATGATCTAATGAACCTTACACTCTTGTTATGCATATCAAAATTGTGAATTCCTAAGCTCTATTCTTGTGAACCTGTTGGAAGCCTATGATCCAAGGATGCCACCTAACCAAGCTAAGATGAGAATATCTCAACAAATTGGGACAACTCATTGACTTGATGAAGTAAGATGGACAATATGCCAATGAATCTACATAAGGCACAAGTCACCCAAGAGATTAATAAGTTAGTAGTGTAGAGTCGTTAGTTAGTTATGATTTTCTCTCTATCTGATTAAAACTCTTTCTAAACTCTTTTTCTAACACAAAATCCATTTCTCTTTTACTTTTCCAAATTCACCATTTTCATTCTATCTTCTTCGCTTTCATTTTTCTTTTCTTAACACCACAAGATTCATCATTTTCTTTTTTTTCTTTTCCAATTCTTGAACAGGACTTTCGTTTTCTTCCCATAGACTAGAATAAAAAGAACTATGAAAGCTTCCATCGCAAGCTCTCCCTACGGATACAACCTGTTATAGCTTTTACTACAAACAGTAGTTCGAAGGAGCAAAGTAATTTTACATACATATTCAGAGTTTGAACATCGACACAAAGACTTACACGGTTTACTCTAAACTCTTGCTCCATCTGTATTTCATCTCAATTTTTCTGCTTCGAACACACTGCTACCTTTTCGAGACCGGCCTCACCCTTCTGGCCCGGTCAAATGTTCCATTTCATTACTGGTCTTATGCTTTCCAAACCGCCTCATTTCTCATCAATAGAATGCCCACCCTCATCCTCCATAATCTATCTCCCTACCAGAAATTATTTCATAAAACACCTGACTACCTTTCCTTATGAATTTTTGGTTGTGCTTGCTACCCTCATCTGCGTCCATATCAAACTCTTAAGTTTAGTTTTCGGTCCAGTCAATGTGCCTTCTTAGGTTACTTGGCTTCGCATAAAGGTTACCAATGTTACATGTCCCCTATGGTGGTATTTACATCTCACAGGATGTTATGTTCGATGAATCTTCCTTTCCTTTCCAGTCTCCTCTGTCCTCTCTCTCTTCACCTACTCCTATACCTTTACCCCTGATCCCCATCTCCATGTCTCTGTTACCTTCCATTGTTCAAGTCCCCTCTTCTCATGCGGGCCCCACCATTGACTCTTCTTCACCACCTACACCTAGTGGCCAAGGATTTTCATCAACAATCAGGATTAGACTATTGTAGGCTCTCTAAAAATCATTGAAGACAAGTCATCAAAAAGCAGAGTCCAAACTCCAGACGCAGAGCTAATCATAGCCACTACCACAGCACCAAGACGCAAGGGTCGAAACCCGCGTCTCAGCCAGTGCAGTAGCATCACTACAGTACCAAGACGCAGGGTCAAAACCCGCGTCTCAGCGTTACTGCAGTAGCATCACTACAGTACCAAGACGTGAGGGTTTAAACCCACATCTCTACTTTACAACAACAACCAAGACGCAGAGCCCAGAGCCCGCGTCCCATACAAAGCTTGACGCAGAACTTGAAGCTCACATTTCAACCAAAGGTAAAGTTCAAGCGTTACCTCAATAGTGAAACGCGAGGCTCAAAGCCCGCGTTTCAGCTACAGAGGAATCCTGCATCTCAGTTATAACTGCCCTCATTGCTGGGTCAATTATTGCCCACATAATGCGGGAGTTAACCCCTATTATGGAGTGCTTTTAGGGGACACTTTTAACCCTGAAACCTTTATAAATAGCCCAGTTTGCTATGGAAGAGGGGATAGGAAAAATCTGATCAAAATAACTTCGATTGTAAGCCGTAGAAGGACAAAGATCTCTAGCTAAAAGAAAGAGAGAGTTCAACTCTTCTAACAACTTGCTGCGTATAAATTTGTTCTTGCCTATAGTCTCTTTGAGATTTTTGTTAGACAGAAGCTGTGTTACTTCGTTCACCATCCAAAGAGAAGATTCCCAAGAAGTCTTGATGTTCACCTGGTCAACAAAAAATAAGATTCACTTTCCATCACTACATCAAGAACCGGCATTAAACAAAGGGGAGATTTGAGCTTGAATATCTCTCCTATCTTATAAAAGGATTATTGATCGCTGTAATTTTCTTTACCATCAAATAAAGAATTTACACTTCGATCTTCAATTTTCTCACCAAACAAGAGATGGTGACTCTGCTAGGGAGTACATCTCCTCAATATGAGAAAAAGTTGTGGCTTCACTACCGGTAGACAGCCCTATAGAAGAAAGTCAAAAGGAAATGTCATAAATCTTTCCTAACTTGATGAGGAACTATTTCAGGAGAATAAAGAAAATACCTTCAGTAGCGGCAATCCTTGCTATTGGCGAAACCATCATAGGGACGTACCCTTGTATCTCTTCCTCCGAGATATGTAAGAATTTGCTCGTATCAGGAAGAGCAGGTTCATCGCCAAAGTCGACTTCTTTGCCAGAATAATATCCATGTTCTTCAGACGATGAAGATGACAGTTCAACATAAGAGGCTCAGCAATCGAGACCTTACTACTGAGTACCCCAGTAGTAGGGCTGGGTTCAATAACCCGCAAGGTGGACTCCAATGCACTGGGAGACCTAGGCAGCTACACCTCCACCCTTCTTTCATGAGCTGAAGAAGGCCTAGGCTGAGTCGAGACTCCTAGAATTTCAACATCATCCTTCCTCACCAAGTAGACTTCGGGTCGCTCGACCTCTTCAGCTATGATGGGTTCATCCGCGAACTCTCTCTACTCTAGGATCACGGGACCCCTGTTGCGCAGACCACGGGAGCGAAGGATGGGGACTTCTTCCTCCTCTTCTTCTTCCTCCCCTGCTCTTCAACACCGGGAGGAATTACTTTGGGCATCGAAGCTTCAGCCTCCGATTCCCTCCTAGCTTTCTTTGAGATAGGCTCACCCTTGGAAGCAGAGCCATGGGAACGTTTGGACATAGCCTGCCGACTCTTTTTAGCAGGTTGCCCCTTAGGTGCTACTGACCTTGGTCCCATCCCTGCTTCCCCTCCTGTTTCCCTCTTGGTTGCCTGATACTCGTTCATAACTCGCATACGTGATTGGTCACTAAGATTGCACATTTGTTATCATATTCTCATACTTATTATAAAATAAACTCTGCTTATTCCTAATTATTGTTTAATTTATTTGCAGGCTCATTCCTAAAGGAGAGTGAAGAGGAATAAGCCCAAAAGCCCATCAAATTCTGAATAAATCAGAATAAATTCGACATCAGGGAATCAGGGCAAATCTTGGCAAATCAGAGAGGTTGAAAATCGATTGAAATGAATCATCCCAAATCAAGCGGTTGAGTCCAAAGATCAAAGGCCGTTTTATCATAATTTCGGAGCTGTAACGAGAAATCCAGCTGAAGATAAAGCCAGAACGCGAAATCAGGAAGCACCATCCCCCGGCTGTAGCGCCCTGGCCACGACCAAGCCACTGAAACGCAGGAAAAACCGTGTTTTCGCGGTTTTGTTACTTCAGTTGGGGAGCGTTTGCTACCCCTATCTTCTCACGCCTCTCCCCTCTGGGTTTTTGCCTATAAAATGCAAGTATTTTACTATAAATGGGGACGACCTAGCAGAGATAGATTTTAGGCCACTTTTGCATTCTTTGTAGTGTAGGTTTTTATTTTCTTTTTATGTAATTTTTGTTTTTTTGTAAGCATAGGTTAGATTGAGATTCATGTAAGTAAGAGAGAGAGGCTTATGTTGAGAGTGACACCGATGTACCTCCTCCTTTCTTCCATCGTTTCTGCAAGCAATAAAAGGTAATTTTTTTTAATGTTTGTCTTTACTTTTGTTTTCTTCTTCTTCTTTCTACTTTTCCTCTTTTGGTTATGATGAGCATTCAAGTGAATCTAGAAGCATCAGTATAGCCATGTTTGTGTGAGTGCCAATGATATTACATGATGATTTTCTCCTCCTCAAGATTCTGTATCATTTCATTCTTGTTCTTCTTGATGATGTAATGCGAATGGGAACTGAGCTCGATCTTATATTTTATGCGTTGAATGCCTCCGAAGCAAGGTAAAACATGCAAGGGTTCCAGGTAAGTCATCAATCAGAGGAGGTAAGTATTTCTTTAATCTTTTCTTTCTTTTCTTTTATTTCTTTAGTTTAGATCACCAACACCAACAACACCCAACTTCTTTTATCACTCTTTTTCAATTTCTTTGTACATATCCATTTCTATTTTCTTCACCTTCTAAATCTACCACTTTCTTCCTAACTTAATTTTAACTTCATTTTTCTCTTTTCTTTTTAAAACCTAAAAGAAGAATTTGAACCATTCTTTGTAGCATAAAAGAGAACTTACTAAAAAGCTTCTATCGCTAGTCCCTCCTTGTGGATCACGACTCGCATAGCCACTTGCTATTGCGATAGAATTGAGTAACTTGCACTCTTTAATCTTAAAATTTGAAATTCTGTATTCTTATGTGCAGGTAAGACTTCAATCAAAATTTGGCGCTGTTGCCGAGGAAGGACGGTAAGTAATTCTCTTTAAAGTTTATATTTTTGGTTAACCTTCTATTTGTTTTGGTGTACAGATTTAACAACAAGGAATTTTTGCTACAGTGGACATATAAGTGGCCCTGAACTCTGCTCAAGAAAGCAGAGCCCAGAAGCCCTCAGATTTGCTATATTCCAGTGGCAAAACTGAGTGAACTACTAACCTGTATTTTTGAAGGTTGGGCTAATTGAAAATCTAAATTTCTGTAGCATTTATCTCCTTGTTTGACTCACTGTATATACATTTCTAACACAACAGTAAAAAGTTGATTGTAAATGCTAAAAATGATTTAGACATTGCATTTAGGCACGTGTCTATTTCATTACATTTTCTATTTACTGCTGAAGAGTGCTGGAGCCAAGATATATGTGCATAGCATTTAGTATAAGGTTCACTCTTGTATGAAATATTGCTTGAGTGTTACTTTTTTTCTACATACTTGTACACTGCACTAAATTGATTTAAAGGCTTGTCCTGTAAACAAGATATGGTGGGGAAGTCATTACCCTCCCTTAGCCCACAAACAATCTCCTCACTCACTAACCCAAGCCTATAAAAATAAGTAGACGTTGGCCCTAGGGACATCTCGGACTCAATTAGGAGATTATCCTAAGGGGGAAGGTGTTAGAATTTGACACCTGCCAAATCAGTATCTAAGGAAAGGGATTGAGGGGCGAAACCCCGAAGGCTGGTGATTTGGCTTAATTAGGCCAGTCGCTTTTGCGCGGATACCTCCACCAATATTGCCCTGACCTGGCTGATTAGCTTGTGGTCAAAGTCTACATTATACCTCCCGTGGAAAGTCTAACCAGTTGGAGTCGTCTAGGTCTAAGGTTTATCCTCACTTAGGTTAGAATTTTTTTTCTTTTTTTGTTTGCTTATTTGTTTGTGTTTTTTTGTTTGTGTTTTCCTGTGTGATATGGCTTATAACAATAATTTTTCAATTTTAATAGTAATCTATATTACACTCCAACCTCTTTTTCAGATATTACCAACCCAGCATATCATAACTTTAACCAACCTAATGTGCCGGATTGGTCTTATCCAAATCAATATAACCCATGCCCTCAATCTTATAACCATAGTTTCCAAAATAATTTCAACTCTTCACAGAGTCAATGGGGATTCACCTCCCTAGAGTCCAATTTTCAATCAACTTTTTCTCCTTATCCACCTTGTTCACAATATTTCCAAGATTCATACTCAGTTCCACCAGTCAAAAATAGAAAATCATCAATTTTGAAAATGAGTATGCATGAGTCCAAATAACAATCACAAAATCTGATGGGCTCACAATTTCACCACCAATTTCAAAACAACACTTCATCTTTCAAGACCAATCACAACTAAATGATGAACCAATCAACTATATAAAAATGCTTGAAGCCATGACTCAGGCTCAAAACGCTCGTAATCATGACATAGATATGATGGTCCAAACTCTACGTTCTCACCGTTTGGCCAATTCTAATGTCGCTAACCATTCTGTTAGAGCCGAAGAGTCATGTTATTTTGGAAAACAAGGTTCCATTTCAGCACAATCATTTGAACTTACCCAAACTCTAAATTTTGAAAATGACATTGACAGTTTGGCGGTTATCCCTTTCCTGAAATTGAACTTGAAAATGAATATGATCATGAACCTCAACCTAGTGATTCAATTCTACTTCCTGATTCAATTATGACTCCGATGTCTTCACCTAATTTTAATCTTTTTCCGAGTCAACATTGGATCATGTAGCAATTCATAATGAAATTGAATCGTCCATCTTAGATGATCATTATATTGAACTTAACCAATTTCATACTTTTGAAAGCCCCATTGACAAATTGGTAAGTTCTCATTTTTATGAAATTGAACTCAATGAGAAATGTGGCCTAAATTCTCAATTTGTGATCCAGTTCAAATTCCTGAATCAATATTGACTCATGTTTTGTTACCCGACTTGAGTAATATTTTAGAGTCAGATTTGATTCCCACACCTGTCATTCTTGAACTTGAATCACCAATATTAGTCACATTCCCTTGTGGGAAAATGAATGTGGACTTGAGTTTCAACTTCTTGATTTGGACCCACTTTCTGAACCAATCTCGACTCCTAAACCTTTACTTGACTTAAGTCCTTTTTCTGAGTCGGTATTAGTTCCCATACTTTCAAAGTCCAAGTGAATCATTCCATCTTTTCAAACTCCATTTTGGGACAAGGCGGTTGACAAAATTGACTCTGAAATTAATTATGAAATTTAAAAATTAGATGGGGTTAAATTTTAATAAAAATCCTTCATGTATACATCATTTTAGTGGGTTATATTAGAGAGATTTCTGGTGGGTTTCTCCGAGCTCCATGCAAAGTCGATTGGGCCACATTTCGTGGACCAATCAGACCACCACCGGAGCCACCACCTTAAGGTGGTATTTTCCTTCCCTGTCTTCTTTTTCATGCATCTATGCATTAGTTCATACTTGAGGACAATACATGAGATAGGTGTGGGGAACGGTTCTAATATAACTTAGGTTTTTCTTTTTATTAAAAAATTTAACATTTTCTTTACTTTTAAAAACTTTTGAAAATAGAAACAATATTTTAACATATTTTTTTGTAAGAAATTAAGTCAATTTTAAGGAATAGAAAAATCAAAATTAGGATTTCTTAAACTTGGTCAAAATAAGATTATATGTTTGATTTTTAGGGTTAGGAAGATAATTTGTCAAAGTAATTTAGTCTTGATCTTTACCTTAATGAAATATGCACACTTCATACACTTACACACTTAGGGTTCAAAAACAAAGATTCTTATGCCTTATAAAAAAAATAAAAAAAGAAATATATATATAAAAAATAAACAAATCTAATTATTGATTAGTTAGGTGCTTTGGCCTAAGCAAGCCTTAGTATTTATGCGAAAGATGATTAGATATGTTTGAAATATATATATATATATATATATATATATATATATATATATATATATATATATATATATATATATATATATATATATATATAAATCCTCTAATTAAACTGGGTATTTGTGCCTAATAAAGCATAAGTATTCACGCTTAAAAGTAGTTCATATAGTAAAATCCTTAGTTTTGTGGCCTTATTTGCTCGAGTCCTTAAGTCCTTGGGGGTTTTCTCACCGGTGCCCTAAGACCGTTTGGTTTGGGAGTCATCAATTAAAGGCTCGTTACATGGGCAGATTAGAAAGCCTAATAGAACTAAGGAATAATACCATCAAAAAATATATATATATATAAATAATAAGGCATAAGAGTTAGAGTTAATGAACCCTTAGTCAAAATTTTCACGGTCACAAGGTGCATATGACTTAGGGTAAAGTAATAGACTAGATGAGAAGTACAATTTGACTCCTTACTTTGATTGATAACAAATTTTTAAATAGAGACTAAGTTTAGGAATGAAAAATTTAGTTTTCCTATAACTTATAGATTACTTAAAACTTACAATAATATTTCAAATATTTTTCTTTCAAAATGTGTTTTCAAAATACTAATATTTTTTTCTTTCTTTACGGATTTTATGGGTGTAATCCACTGAAAACCCTCACGAGACAAAACTCGTCCTCTAGGGGTAACCTAGTGGTTTAACGGCTTGTTGCACTTGCTTAGTGCAATCGCGTGACCTGCGAAAGTGGTCTAATAATTCTTAGTATAGTTTAGTGTTTTGCTCGAGGATGAGCAAAAGATAGATATGGGGGTGTGATCGGTCTCTAAGATTGCACATTTATTATCATATTCTCATACTTATTATAAAATAAACTCCGCTTTTTCCTAATTATTGTTTAATTTATTTGCAGGCTCATTCCTAAAGGAGAGTGAAGAGAAATGAGTCCAAAAGCCCATCAAATTCTGAATTAAATAAGAGTAAATTCGACATCAGGGAATCAGGGCAAATCTTGGCAAATCAGAGAGGTTGAAAATCAGTTGAAATGAATCATCCCAAATTAAGCAGTTGAGGCCAAAGATCAAAGGCCGTTTTATCATAATTTCAGAGCTGTAACGAGAAATCAAGCTGAAGATAAAGCCAGAACGTGAAATCAGGAGGCACCATTCCCCGGCTGTGGCCACCTAGCCACAGCCAAGCCGCAAAAACGCGGGAAAAATAGCGTTTTTGCGATTTTGTTACTTCAGTTGGGGAGCGTTTGCTCCCCTATCTTCTCACGCCTCTCCCCTGGGTTTTTGCCTATAAAAGGCAGGTATTTCACTATAAATGGGGATGACCTAGCAGAGATAGATTTTAGGACACTTTTCCATTCTTTGTAGTATAGGTTTTTAATTTCTTTTTATGTAATTTTTGTTTCTTTGTAAGCATAGGTTAGATTGAGATTCATGTAAGTAAGAGAGAGAGGCTTATGTTGAGAGTGACACCGATATACCTCCTCCTTTCTTCCATCGTTTCTGCAAGGAATAAAAGGTAATTTTTTTAATGTTTGTCTTTATTTTTGTTTTCTTCTTCTTCTTTCTACTTTCCTCTTTTAGTTATGATGAGTATTCAAGTGAATCTAGAAGCATCAGTATAGCCATGTTTGTATGAGTGCCAATGATATAACATGATGATGTTCTCCTACTCAAGATTCCGTATCATTTCATTCTTGTTCGTCTTGATGATGTAATGCGAATGGGGACTGAGCTCGATCTTTATATTTTATGTGTTGAACGCCTCCGAAGCAAGGTAAAACATGCAAGGGTTCCAGGTAAGTCATCAATCAGAGAAGGTAAGTATTTCTTTAATCTTTTCTTTCTTTTCTTTTATTTCTTTAGTTTAGATCACCAACAGCAACAACACCCAACTTCTTTTATCACTCTTTTTTAATTTCTTTGTACATATCCATTTCTATTTTCTCCACCTTCAAAATCTACCACTTTCTTCCTAACTTAATTTTAACTTCATTTTTCTCTTTTCTTTTTAAAAACTAAAAGAAGAATTTGAACCATTCTTTGTAGCATAAAAGAGAACTTACTAAAAAGCTTCTATCGCAAGTCCCTTTTTGTGGATCACGACCCGCGTAGCCACTTACTATTGCGGTAGAATTGAGTAACTTGCACTCTTTAATCTTAAAATCTGAAATTCCGTATTCTTATGTGCAGGTAAGACTTCAATCAATACGCTTATTGACTCTAACTTAGTTTCGTAAGATGCCTTGATACTTTTAATGCAAGATGTATTTATTCTGAAACCAGGCATCCTACTAGCCAGGGAGTACCAGGTGCAGAAACTGAGGCTGGTATGACAATTGGGCGTTTTGTGAGGCAAGCTGAAAACAGCTTTTGTCCCTCCAGCTACATTGTAGTACCACGCTTGGGCGCCTTCAAATAACTTTCCGCTGAAGCAGAGGTCAACGTTGGGGTTGCTGACATATAATTGATCATAGCCGAACTGCCGAGCAAAACGACTGGGCATATAAGGCTCGATCGTACATTAATTTCCTTGCGAGAAGATCAGATATCCAGGCCGAATATTGATCAAGCCACCAAAAGACTCCTGATGGCAGCCTTGTGAAATCATCTAGCCCTGCAAGGTCGGCAAACTTATCCCCGTAGTACGCATCAGCAATCTCAGTGAAGTAATGGTCGAGCTGATAGTTCGAGATGTTCAGAATGGATTTCCAAACAAAGAACATATAGTAGTGAGTCCAGCTCGAATTCTACAGCTTCTGCATGAAGGGAATGAAACCTACGGAGGAAGGCACTGCTGTCATCAGTGAAAGGCAGTGCGTAATGTACCAGGCCATCAGGTACGTATATGAAAGCTTGATCCTGGGGTTAGGGGTCTTCACTCTCGGCCTTCCCTCCGAATCGACCAGTGGCCTGCCGTCAAAATCTACAATGGCCTCTACTTGGCACAGGTTTTTGACCAGAGCCCGTAAACCACTCTGAATTCCAGCTACCATCGCTGGAAGGAGAGCGATAGACTTCCCGTAGGCAAGCAGGACCGTCGGGTACACCACATCAGCAACGATTACTTCATGCGACAGCGTTGGCACCACACAACGCTTCAGCCATAGCATCAGAAAGCCCGCCAATAGAGCTTGGTCAGAAATGGGAACTCGGGCCTGGTGATGAAAACTTTCAAAAACTGTATTAGGTTTGAAAGTATCTTCGTTCAACTCAGTGGTGTAAGAGCTTGTGGAGGCATTGATCCTCTCGGTAATCTCCTCGTCAGTGCAAGGAGCCAGACTAGTCACTGAGCTATCCTTCTCATTTATGCCATTGAATAGATAGCTCGCCCAGGACATCTGCTTGACACCCCCTGTTCCTTCAGGAGGATATATGCCCGCAGATGTGGAAGTGGCACAACACTTCCCAGTATGTCTCATACACCTGAGGGTCCTCTTTCTTCAAAAGGTGAAGCTCCACAGAAGTCGGGACGTATTCTTCATGAGGGGCATTTTCCATAACTAGCCCCGAGACTTCATATAGCTCATGAAGAGCAAGCCCCATCTCTCCGGCTGTGGTAAAAAATGTGCCAGTCAGAGGATTATAATGCTCCAAGACGCCATAAAAATTGTGAGAACTCTGCGGGAAGCCATATTGGATGGCCCTGACTGAGTGATATAACCCCACCTACTGTAGTAGAGCCCCGAGCTCGATGAGAACAAATCCAACCATTCTACCCCACCATGATTTGTCGGTAGAATGGACCACCCGAGCGGACGAAGGTCAACAGGAAAATCATCCCTAACTTTCAAAAACTGATTGATGAAGGTGGCGCCAAGCTGAGGGGTTTCTCCTTTCGGATACTCAGGCCTAACTAATCTGGGAAATAAACCGAAGACATCTTTCCCATGGTCAGCAGAGTATACTTCTTTGGCACCTAATTTACCAAGAGAGACGCCAGAGACAAATCGGGAAGGATGTCAATCCATCGTACGATGAACGGACATATGTTAAAGATAGGATAAGGAATATATCCTCTCCATATTGGGAAGGAAGAACCTCCTGTCCCCTATCTGACGGAGCCACTTGTAATCTCCGTCATGCAGAATCCTATTATCCTCGTCAATGGCGTCACCAAAGAGGAAAGCAGGCTTCCGTAACGGATTGCGGGAATCCGTCTCGAGCAGCCCATCAGAGATAATCTCCCGAAGGGTCACCATATTGGCCTTGGAGATCCTCTCCTTTCGCTCCTTTGACGTAAGTAGTCACAGGGGCAGTCCTCTGAAGCACGAAGGTCAGATTACGATCAGCGCCACCTACGTACCCAAAGTGGCACTTCTTGGACAAGGGGTTGGAAGAGTATCGCACTGCAAAAAATACAACACTTAGTCAGGAATCTGAAAGAAAATAGCTAGATGCTTGAAATTCAAACGCAGGAATGAATCTAGACACAGAAATCAGCAGAATCCACCTCTAGACTCAAAAATGCAAGGCTTGCATGAAGCCCGCATTTCAAAATCCAAAACTTAGAAAAATTTCTAAGTATCAGACTCAGACGCGAGACTCAGTAAAACTTGCGCCTGATCTTAAAAGACGCAAGAATCATAGGAAGTCTGCATCTGAACTCCCCACACTTAGAAATATTTTGAGCATTGAGTCCAAAACACAAGGCTCAATGAGGCCCGCATTCAACAAACAGATACAAACTCAAGTTAATGAAGCAAAGATGCAAAGGTCATCAAACCCGCGTCTTGCCTACCAATTCAGGAGTCGCGTCTGAAAATCAAACACGGGCATGAGCCTCGCGTTGGTAGTTCACAGTCAAAAAAGACTTAAGAGTTAAGAGAACTCTTTAAGCCCCTTCAATGGTGAAAACCAAATCAGATGGTTTTACTATCTGAAATGGGGGCCTTCTGCGTGGAAGGACCACCCATTTGAATCTCCGGAGCGGCAACACTCAAGGATGAGGAAGCAGGTTTGGTCTTTGGTGCCATTTTGACCATGAGAACGGTGTTGAAGACGATGAAACAAAAAAAAATTCAAGCTTTTCTTAACCCTAGATATAATGCTCAATGAAGAAGAAGAAGAGTTTAATGATGACTCTTGAAAGACTGTTGTCTTTTATAGGCACAGTGATCCGCAGAGATATGCGGCGCATGTTTCGAGGCCTAATCATCGCCCGACAAGTAGCGTGCGTCTTAAATTCGACGCGAATTTCGCGCGTCAAAGGAAAGATATCCTCTCAACTCCGCCAGACATGTGGCAACGCGCCCAAAATGCAGGACTCGCGTTTAACGAAAACCGCATTCCTCCAAAGGTCGCGGCTCTTCAGAAAGGCCAAAGTTGCGCCTAGTCAACAGGGTAAGAGCTGTGTCTTCACTTTAAAGATCGCGTCCCTCCAGAGACCGCGTTTCTTCAAGCAAATTAATAGAAGCATCCCCACTCCGAGTGAGGACTGTGTCTCTAAAGCAACATGACCCCTGCGTTTACAAGATTTGCATCCAGTCTTTGCTTCTGCAATAAGTTCAATAGTACACTGGCACAAGCAGACGACTGTTTACCTCTAGTTCAATAGTATACCAACAACCAGCTCAGAGCACTGAGGAGGTCTAGACCACGTATCTAGACACTCACCGCGATCATCTCTGGTGGCTTCAAAGGGTTTTATAGTACACTAACGAAGACTACATTCCAGACACAATCAAGCTCAGGGCATCTCAAATGATTAACAGTCCAATCATGAGAAGTATGAATTCAACCAGAGTTCAAAGTATTTCGAAATCGTCCCAATTAACCAAGAAATATCAAAAACTTTGGAGGCGGTTCTGTAGGCTGTCTAAAAATCACTGAAGATAAGTCATAAAAAAGTAGAGTCCAAACTCTAAACGCAGGGCTAATCATAGCCACTACCATAGCACCAAGACGCAAGGGTCAAAACCCGCGTCTCAGCCTTACTGCAGTAGCATCACTACAGTACCTAGATGCGAGGGTCGAAACCCACGTCTCAGTACTACTGCAGTAGCATCACTACAGTACCAAGACGCGAGGGTCGAAACCCACGTCTCTACTTTACGACAACGACCAAGACGCAGAGCCCAGAGCCCGCATCTCACACAAAGCTTGAAGCTCACATTTCAACTAAAGGCAAAGTTCAAGTGTTACCTCAATAGTGAAACGCGAGGCTCGAAGCCCGCGTTTCAGCTACAGAGGAATCCTGTGTCTTGGTTATAACTACCCTCATTACTGGGTCAATTACTGCCCAGGTCATGAGGGAGTTAGCCCCCATTATGGAGTATTTTTAGGGGACACTTTTACCCCCTGAAACCTCTATAAATAGGCCAGTTTGCTATGGAAGAGGGGGCGGGAAAAATCTGGTCAGAAGAACTTCGATTGTAAGCCGTAGAAGGACCAAGATCTCTAGCTGAAAGAAAGAGAGAGTTTGACTCTTCTAACAACTTGCTGCATACAAGTTTGTTCTTGCCTAAAGTCTCTTTGAGATTCTTGTTGGGCAGAGGCTGTGTTACTTCGTTCACCATCCAAAGAGAAGATTCCCAAGAAGTCTTGACGTTCACCCCATCAACAAAAAACAAGATTCACTTTCCATCGCCACATCAAGAACCCGGCATTAAACAAAGGGGAGATTTGAGCTTGAATATCTTCCTTCTATTATAAAAGGATTATTGATTCGCTGTAATTTTCTTTACATTCAAATAAAGAATTTACACTTCGATCTTCAATTTTCCCACCAAACAACTATGGTGAGACATTCAGTCCAATCATCAAGCTGACCATTGTCCGTACCTTGTGCAGTCTAGCTGTCTCCAAGGGCTAGTCTATTCGATAGTTGGATGTGAATAATATATTTTTACAGGATTTTCTTACTAAGATGGTTTACATGGAACAACCTTCAAGGTTCATCAATCCTGCTAGTCCTAATCATGTATGCAAGCTTTACTGCAGTATCTATGGACTCAAACAGGCTCCACGGGCCTAGTTTTCTCGCCTCAACAGTTATCTAGTCACAATGGGTTTTGTGGGCTCTAAGTCCAACACGTCTCTCTTCCTCTGACAGGTCAGGACAAATCTTCTTCTGGTTCTTATCTATGTGGACGACATCATCATCATAGGCAATGACTCACGGGCTATCACTCGTCTTATTCAAGAACTAGGTCGGGAGTCTCATTAAAAGACCTCGGCCCACTGCACTATTTCTTGAGCGTGGAATCTCACCGTACACCCTCACGTTGTACGCGTCAGTAAATCACAATTACAAAATTCTTTTAATTGAATAGAAGATTACAACAGATACAATCCGATTACAAAAGAGAGGGAATCTTTTGATTGATTCTCCTCTTTATTTAAAACTGGGTTCTTCACGTGGCGGTAGAGAGTGAGTCTTGTTCCCCTTGACCAGCCGAACGTCAAGTTTCTCTTGTGGATCCTCTCTTTGGATCGACTGGCGAAGTAGCACAGCTCCTATCAGTAATGGAATCTCAAAGAGATTTAAAGAACTTGAACTCAACAAGTTAACAAAAAGAGTTGAACTCTTCTCAGACTACAAGAGCTTCGAAGCTGAACTCTGCTGAGGTAGCTCTCCCCTTTACCTATGGCTTCTTGAATTCCTCCACCAGGACTCTCATCGTCAGTCCCTTTTTTTAGAGGTCCTCCTCCAGAGCCCCCTTCTCTATCTATTCATAGCTATTTATAAAGGAATTGGGGTATAACCAACCCCTTAAATCTCTCTATAATGGGAGGGTGTAACCAACTCCTTAAATCTCTCCATAATGGAAAGTTATTCCCTATTATTTGGAGAGAAAACGGGGATGTAACTGTCCAAATTCGTGGCTGTCAGTTACAGCAGAAATGCGGGTCTCGCATTGGACGTGGACCTTACTCTGATGTTGAGACGCGGAGCACATAGGCTTACGTCTATGTTGAAATGCGGAGCTGCTCAAGCTCGCATTTGAGTTGAAACACGAGGTCCATGTCTGATAAAGGACGCGAGGACCGGGTCTGACAAAGGACGTGAGGTCTGCGTCTGGCAACCCCGCGTCTGACAAAGGACGCGCGATCCGCATCTGACAACCTCCGCGTCTGAGATTGGAATGCGACCTCCGCGTCTGATAAAGGATGTAAGGTCCACGTCTAGCGACCTCCTCGTCTAAGATTAGAATGTGACCTCCGCGTTTGACAGAGGATGCGAGGTCCGCGTCTGAGGTTGGAATGCGACCTCCACGTTTGCAAGGTTTGCGTCTGAGGCTTTTTCCTTAGTAATTTTTTGATAGCCTACAGAACCCCCTTCAAAGTTTTTGATATTCTGCAGTTTACTGGGATGGATTTCGAAATACTTTGGATATTGAAGTTAGGCACCCTGTAATCGGACTGGCATTCTTCTGCGAGGCAATCTGCTAGGGTGCCTTGAGCTCGATCCTGTCTGGATGGTGAACTTTATGAGTGTACTGATGAACTTCTTGAAGCCTCCAGGAAAGATCATCACAAGTATCTTAGAAACTCAGTCTAGCACTTGTTATGAGCACTGTTTGCTTGGTGTACAGTTAAACTGGTGGAATTGTCAATTACTCTACCAGTGCACTATTGAACTAATTGTAGAAGCAGAGATATACTCCTTGTATTTGAAGGGAGAGGACACAGTTCTGGCACACTGATCAAGTGGAGACACGAACTTCATCAAAGTTGAGATGCGATTCTCAATTGTTGTAGAGACGCGGCTCTCAATTGCTGTAGAGACGTAGCCTTTACTTACTGTTGAGACGCAACTCTTAAGTTCGCTGAGACGCGGCTCTGTGATTGTAATACCCCGTTCCCGGAATACGTACTTAGTTGCGTATTCAGATTTTCCGATCGTATTTTTCGATTTGTTTCCTGTATTTGTTTTGCTTTATGAATTCCTTATATGAACGTTTTGTCTTGGATTTGGATTCGTGGACTCGGAGTCAGTCCCAGTCCGAACCAGGAACTCGATTATAGTATATTATTCGATTTGGTCTTTCCGGTGATTAGATTTGACCGATTTTAGTTTTAAATGTCATTTTCCATTATTATATATTTTCTATGATTTTCTAGATTTTTCTGGAATTAAAATGAATTTCTTCAAAACCGGTGTCGGCCAGTGCCGCTGACCGATTCCTGGATTTTTAATTCTCAAACAGTTTGGAATTTCATGATGGTCCTTTAGGCTTTAATTCTTAGAATCATATTTTCTACCTACATTCTTTTTCTGAGGATTTTATGATTTTATGAAAACTCCAACGGAGTCGGTAGTTAACTGATTCCAGGATTTTTAGTTTACAATCGGAATTGAATTTCTGAATTTCGCTTTCACTTTACTTCTTAAAATCATATTTTATTCTTTAATACATTTTCTGGGATTTTTCAGAATTTATCAAAATCCGGCCGACCCGGTGTAGACCGGTATCGGCGGTTGGCTTCCGGATTTTTAATTTGAAAATGAGATTTTATTTCTAAAAACCGATTTCATATTATTCATCAGGATGACGTTTTCCACCTCCGGGTATTTTTGGGGATTTTTCGGAGACAGTCGATTTTTCAACCTTAATATTATATTATTATTTTAAATCTTTCTTTCCTTCTTTTCCTTTCTTTTCCTCCCTTTTCCCACCGACTCCAGCAGCCACGTGGGGAGACACCTCCCCTCTCCCTCATTAAACCCCCTCCCATCCATCAATCTCTCTCTCTCTTTTTCCTTTTCTTTTCTTTCCTTTTTTCCTTTCTTTTCTATTCTTTTCCTTCTTCTTTTCTTTCTTCTTCTTCTTCTTCTCTTGCGTGGCGACACCCAACCAAGCCCCACCGCCGGCGCCTCCGGCCACCACGACGCCGGCGAGGAGAGCCCCCATCTCCGGTCACCCCTTTTCCCCTCTCTTTCTTTTCCTTTCCTTCCTTTTCTTTTATTTCCTTTCTTCCTCCCTTAGCTCCGGCCAACCACCGCCGCCGAGTCCTCTTCTTCCCCGGCGCTGCCCCGGCGAGGGCAGACCGCCGCCGGCGCGAGGCCGGCGGCCTTGGGCGCGACCAGGGGGCCTGAGGCCCCCTGTGCGCGGTTGTGGAGGGGGCAGCAGCCCCCTCCTTCTTCTCGTTGGGGTGGCCGGCGCCACCCCAGTCCGGGCGCCGCCGGCGTCCTGCCGGCGGCCGTGGGCGGCCAGGGGCCCGCCTGGGCCCCTGCGCCAGTGCTGGAGGGGGGCAAAGCCCCCCTCTTTCTCTGCTGGAGGGGCGCAGCCCCCTCCTTCTCTCTGTTGAGGGGCGCTGCCCCCTCTCCTTTTCTGCCGGCGGCCGGCGTCGCCCGGCGCCGCCCTGGCCGGCGACCGGCTGAGCGCCCCCAGTGGGGGGGGCGCTGTGTGCGGGAGCAGGGGGGCAACAGCCCCCTCTCTGTTTCTATCCTCTCTCTCTCTCTCTCTCCTGGACTCTCCCTCTCTCTCTCTTGGATCTCTCTCTCTCTCTCCTCTCTCTTTCTCTCTCCTCTCTTTCTCACTCTAGCTCTCTCTCTCTCTCTCTCAACCGCACCCTCTCTCTCTCCTGATTCTCTCTCTCTCTCATCATCTCTTTCTCTCTCTAGATTTCTCTCTCTTTCTCTCTCTTCACTTTCTCTCTCCTGCTCCCTCTCTCTCTCTTCACCACAACCACCACAACAACCCTCCTTTGGATTTGGACCGTAGCTTCCTTCGTCGATCGTGTCGCCGTGGATCCATTTGGCGATATTGTCAACCTCGATCTTTCCGAACACATAGAGCTTCCAATAACCGTTCCATGTGAGTATTCCTACTCACCAACACTTGTCTAATTCCTTGTATATTCATGTATCCATATCATATAGGTTTGTATCTTTATAAACATGCTATTTGATTATCAAACACAACCACCATTAGAAATCTGTTCTGGTTGCCGTTTCCAGTCGATTAGTCGACTTGACCTAGAACCTAGTCGACTAGAAACCCTTAGCTGAAACTTAACCTTTTCTGGAAACGCAGTATTAGTCGACTTACCTATTTTCCTAGTCGACTAGAGACCCTTAGTCGACTACACCCTTGACCCTAGTCGACTAACTCATTTGAACTGCGACCTTATTACTGTAGGTGCGACTTCATTAGTCGACTACCAAATTCCACCCTAGTCGACTTGAACCCCCTAGTCGACTAACCCTTCTCCCTAGTCGACTCCTGAATCAAAACCCAACTTTCTGTATCTCAGTTCTAGTCGACCTGACCACACTATTAGTCGACTTAGAGTATCTGTTAGTCGACTACCTATTTTACCCCAGTCGACTAACTTTTCCCTGAAACCAAATCTAACTCTCTGGATCACAGTATTAGTCGACTACCCCCTCTTCCTAGTCGACTAACCCCTCTATTAGTCGACTACTCTTCCAACCTAGTCGACTAATTCTGGCTGTCTGTTCTGATTGATTTCTTCCTTGAACATGAACCTTAACCTATAGACTTATATCACATATAGGTATCTCTTGACTTGTCACTTGACAAACATCGTCTTCTACTCTTTCTCTTTCCTCTTCACTCTACATATTTATATCAGGTTTTGTGGCGCATCCCGAGCTTCCGTGGATTTCGGTATATTGGTGACTCAGGCGAGTGTTCTCACTCGCTACCCTCTTGTTTTCCTATTTCATTGATTGCTCTAGTCTTCATGTATTGTATTTCATGCTTTATATCATTTATTGCTTTATGCTATGCGTGGCCGACCCTTCGTGGTCGTTGGACTTGTTGGACTTTGGGTCATTGCTTTTATGTTACCAGGCCATACCATTATTTTAGATCTGTCAGTTACATGCTACCTTTTAACACATGTATATCACCTGACATCTAGTGTATACCACCTGACCACCTGACCTACTACTATTTGGCTAGACCCTCTGGTTATGACCTGACTTACCCAGACTATTATCAATCTCTTGACATAACTTGCCACCTGATTATTATCCATCTCTTGTTATGTTTGGTTGTTTACTAAATATCACCACTTGTCATGCTA
The DNA here is from genome assembly GCA_038442645.1 of Agave tequilana. NCBI lineage: Eukaryota > Viridiplantae > Streptophyta > Magnoliopsida > Asparagales > Asparagaceae > Agave > Agave tequilana. The sequence goes on along the minus strand of JAVJIF010003781.1, from coordinate 200,589 downwards.
TCATCTCACACCCAGCATGATATATTCGACATGTGATTATCTCTTTTACGGGAATATTAACTTGTTATCTATTTCATGATCAGTGACCTGTTTTCCTGCTTTACATGCAGTGACCTGACTATATAGTACTTATGTACTCCTTATTCCTGATCATGTCTATTTCCTGTTTTTCCCGTAAAGTGATAATTAAACTAATGAATCCTAAAAAGTACCAACTTGTATTGGGTCGGGGGAAACATGCGGATATCGATATGTGTTCGTGTTTACAGTGGCATTAGGTTGTGCACTCTATATCCGGTCTGACCTGTGGTACTCCAGGGGACCGAGGGGAGAGCTGGCTCCCTTATTCATGTTATTATAGGGCATACATAAGTCCCTCATGTTGAGCCTTGCGGCTGGCTTCCGTTTCCATGCAACGGAACAATCATTGGCCGTGGTCCCGGGTATGTACGGGACCCACTGTAAACATAGTTCGTCGATACAACCGCTGATTTCCAATAACAACCTCGACTTGCTTATATATGGATGTATGTGAGTTGGCCGTACACCGAGACACATACCTAGATATATGGGTAAGACGAGTAATAATAAAGTGTCATAATAATCGGCTCTTTAAGTTGTAAGTAGAGGTATGTGGAATGGGACGCATACCAAAGCCTGCAACTTAAACGGCTATGAATCTGTGATGTGCCTTACCGTATTTGCTTTTCCCGGACTTTATATCGGATTTCGTGCTTTATGAGTATTATGGTAGTTCGGATTGGTTTTATTCGGATTCCCTGTTTTATGATTATCATGCCATATCTATTCTTACCTGCTCTATCCTATCTGCCTCCTGAGTATTTCCTACTTGATATATGCATTATTGTGCTCACCCTGCTTCACCACTTGGTTTTCCTTCTACACTCGCCTGGGGAGTATCATTTGACTCCCCTGGATTCTCATGTCCAGGTCCTGGAGCCCGGAGCGTATGGATTTCTCCCTGTTGCTGCTCAGAGTGGCGCAGCGGTAGCGTGGTCTCTCCAGTTACCTCGTGAGCACTCTTTTGTACTGTTCATATACATGTATCTTTTATGTTGTCCATACATGTATATCTTTTGTATTCCCGCATTTGCGCATCTGTGATATAATATTATTGTAATATTGGATCACATCTGGTGATAATTCTGTAATTGTATATATGTGTTGGAATGTATAATGCACCATTTGCTTCCGTACTCTGATTCTTGTTTGTACTGATGCTTAGCGTATATACGGGAAGGTACTTCGGACTTACGTATATACGTTGCAGTGACGTCCCCGTATCAGCGGGATCGGGGCGTTACAGGTTGGTATCAGAGCTTAGGCTCTTACTTCCTCAGTACGTCCAGAAGGCAAATCAATGGTAAAGCGATTTGCAACTGGAATACATGAATCTTGGTTATACATTCCAACTACAAGTGCAGAGTTATCTATTTCTTGACTATCTTTCCTTTGATTTCAAATCCCTCCTTGACTATCTTTCCTTTGATTCCAAATTCCTCCTATCCTTTCCCTGTTTTGGTTTTATGTTTTGGTTTTATGAAGCCTTATACTATTTTAAGATATGACTAGACTAGAGAGGTAGTGGCTGGTTCAGAATGAAGCTATTATGTGATCTCTTCGGCCAATTCTATGAAGCTTGGTATTCTCCAGATCGATCTTGATCTGGCTATCTTTCAGAGGACAGCAGTCGGATTCTTAATTATCGGTCTTCTTTATTATGCTCAGGATTTTCGGGGTTTTCTTTATTACACAGCCACGACATCATCAGTATTCATTTATTTCACAGCCACGACATCATCAGTATTATTCAGCATTATTCTAAAGATTTATTACACAGCCACGACATCATCAGTATTCATTTATTTCACAGCCACGACATCATCAGTATTATTCAGCATTATTCTAAAGATTTATTACACAGCCACGACATCATCAGCCGGAAATGCAGAGTATAATTATTATTCAGTTGACTTGAGAGCCCTACCTATAGTGCTTCATATCTTAATTGGTATAGATTCCACCTTTGTCCCCTTTGTATTCAATTTACCCCTTAACGAAATTGCGAGGACGCAATTTTTGTAAGGTGGGTGGATTGTAATACCCCGTTCCCGGAATACGTACTTAGTTGCGTATTCAGATTTTCCGATCGTATTTTTCGATTTGTTTCCTGTATTTGTTTTGCTTTATGAATTCCTTATATGAACGTTTTGTCTTGGATTTGGATTCGTGGACTCGGAGTCAGTCCCAGTCCGAACCAGGAACTCGATTATAGTATATTATTCGATTTGGTCTTTCCGGTGATTAGATTTGACCGATTTTAGTTTTAAATATCATTTTCCATTATTATATATTTTCTATGATTTTCTAGATTTTTCTGGAATTAAAATGAATTTCTTCAAAACCGGTGTCGGCCAGTGCCGCTGACCGATTCCTGGATTTTTAATTCTCAAACAGTTTGAAATTTCATGATGGTCCTTTAGGCTTTAATTCTTAGAATCATATTTTCTACCTACATTCTTTTTCTGAGGATTTTATGATTTTATGAAAACTCCAACGGAGTCGGTAGTTAACTGATTCCAGGATTTTTAGTTTACAATCGGAATTGAATTTCTGAATTTCGCTTTCACTTTACTTCTTAAAATCATATTTTATTCTTTAATACATTTTCTGGGATTTTTCAGAATTTATCAAAATCCGGCCGACCCGGTGTAGACCGGTATCGGCGGTTGGCTTCCGGATTTTTAATTTGAAAATGAGATTTTATTTCTAAAAACCGATTTCATATTATTCATCAGGATGACGTTTTCCACCTCCGGGTATTTTTGGGGATTTTTCGGAGACAGTCGATTTTTCAACCTTAATATTATATTATTATTTTAAATCTTTCTTTCCTTCTTTTCCTTTCTTTTCCTCCCTTTTTCCCACCGACTCCAGCAGCCACGTGGGGAGACACCTCCCCTCTCCCTCATTAAACCCCCTCCCATCCATCAATCTCTCTCTCTCTTTTTTCCTTTTCTTTTCTTTCCTTTTTTCCTTTCTTTTCTATTCTTTTCCTTCTTCTTTTCTTTCTTCTTCTTCTTCTTCTTCTTCTCTTGCGTGGCGACACCCAACCAAGCCCCACCGCCGGCGCCTCCGGCCACCACGACGCCGGCGAGGAGAGCCCCCATCTCCGGTCACCCCTTTTCCCCTCTCTTTCTTTTCCTTTCCTTCCTTTTCTTTTATTTCCTTTCTTCCTCCCTTAGCTCCGGCCAACCACCGCCGCCGAGTCCTCTTCTTCCCCGGCGCTGCCCCGGCGAGGGCAGACCGCCGCCGGCGCGAGGCCGGCGGCCTTGGGCGCGACCAGGGGGCCTGAGGCCCCCTGTGCGCGGTTGTGGAGGGGGCAGCAGCCCCCTCCTTCTTCTCGTTGGGGTGGCCGGCGCCACCCCAGTCCGGGCGCCGCCGGCGTCCTGCCGGCGGTCGTGGGCGGCCAGGGGCCCGCCTGGGCCCCTGCGCCAGTGCTGGAGGGGGGCAAAGCCCCCCTCTTTCTCTGCTGGAGGGGGCGCAGCCCCCTCCTTCTCTCTGTTGAGGGGGCGCTGCCCCCTCTCCTTTTCTGCCGGCGGCCGGCGTCGCCCGGCGCCGCCCTGGTCGGCGACGGCTGAGCGCCCTCAGTGGGGGGGCGCTGTGTGCGGGAGCAGGGGGGGCAACAGCCCCCTCTCTGTTTCTATCCTCTCTCTCTCTCTCTCCTGGACTCTCCCTCTCTCTCTCTTGGATCTCTCTCTCTCTCCTCTCTCTTTCTCTCTCCTCTCTTTCTCACTCTAGCTCTCTCTCTCTCTCTCAACCGCACCCTCTCTCTCTCCTGATTCTCTCTCTCTCTCATCATCTCTTTCTCTCTCTAGATTTCTCTCTCTTTCTCTCTCTTCACTTTCTCTCTCCTGCTCCCTCTCTCTCTCTTCACCACAACCACCACAACAACCCTCCTTTGGATTTGGACCGTAGCTTCCTTCGTCGATCGTGTCGCCGTGGATCCATTTGGCGATATTGTCAACCTCGATCTTTCCGAACACATAGAGCTTCCAATAACCGTTCCATGTGAGTATTCCTACTCACCAACACTTGTCTAATTCCTTGTATATTCATGTATCCATATCATATAGGTTTGTATCTTTATAAACATGCTATTTGATTATCAAACACAACCACCATTAGAAATCTGTTCTGGTTGCTGTTTCCAGTCGATTAGTCGACTTGACCTAGAACCTAGTCGACTAGAAACCCTTAGCTGAAACTTAACCTTTTCTGGAAACGCAGTATTAGTCGACTTACCTATTTTCCTAGTCGACTAGAGACCCTTAGTCGACTACACCCTTGACCCTAGTCGACTAACTCATTTGAACTGCGACCTTATTACTGTAGGTGCGACTTCATTAGTCGACTACCAAATTCCACCCTAGTCGACTTGAACCCCCTAGTCGACTAACCCTTCTCCCTAGTCGACTCCTGAATCAAAACCCAACTTTCTGTATCTCAGTTCTAGTCGACCTGACCACACTATTAGTCGACTTAGAGTATCTGTTAGTCGACTACCTATTTTACCCCAGTCGACTAACTTTTCCCTGAAACCAAATCTAACTCTCTGGATCACAGTATTAGTCGACTACCCCCTCTTCCTAGTCGACTAACCCCTCTATTAGTCGACTACTCTTCCAACCTAGTCGACTAATTCTGGCTGTCTGTTCTGATTGATTTCTTCCTTGAACATGAACTTAACCTATAGACTTATATCACATATAGGTATCTCTTGACTTGTCACTTGACAAACATCGTCTTCTACTCTTTCTCTTTCCTCTTCACTCTACATATTTATATCAGGTTTTGTGGCGCATCCCGAGCTTCCGTGGATTTCGGTATATTGGTGACTCAGGCGAGTGTTCTCACTCGCTACCCTCTTGTTTTCCTATTTCATTGATTGCTCTAGTCTTCATGTATTGTATTTCATGCTTTATATCATTTATTGCTTTATGCTATGCGTGGCCGACCCTTCGTGGTCGTTGGACTTGTTGGACTTTGGGTCATTGCTTTTATGTTACCAGGCCATACCATTATTTTAGATCTGTCAGTTACATGCTACCTTTTAACACATGTATATCACCTGACATCTAGTGTATACCACCTGACCACCTGACCTACTACTATTTGGCTAGACCCTCTGGTTATGACCTGACTTACCCAGACTATTATCAATCTCTTGACATAACTTGCCACCTGATTATTATCCATCTCTTGTTATGTTTGGTTGTTTACTAAATATCACCACTTGTCATGCTATCATCTCACACCCAGCATGATATATTCGACATGTGATTATCTCTTTTACGGGAATATTAACTTGTTATCTATTTCATGATCAGTGACCTGTTTTCCTGCTTTACATGCAGTGACCTGACTATATAGTACTTATGTACTCCTTATTCCTGATCATGTCTATTTCCTGTTTTTCCCGTAAAGTGATAATTAAACTAATGAATCCTAAAAAGTACCAACTTGTATTGGGTCGGGGGAAACATACGGATATCGATATGTGTTCGTGTTTACAGTGGCATTAGGTTGTGCACTCTATATCCGGTCTGACCTGTGGTACTCCAGGGGACCGAGGGGAGAGCTGGCTCCCTTATTCATGTTATTATAGGGCATACATAAGTCCCTCATGTTGAGCCTTGCGGCTGGCTTCCGTTTCCATGCAACGGAACAATCATTGGCCGTGGTCCCGGGTATGTACGGGACCCACTGTAAACATAGTTCGTCGATACAACCGCTGATTTCCAATAACAACCTCGACTTGCTTATATATGGATGTATGTGAGTTGGCCGTACACCGAGACACATACCTAGATATATGGGTAAGACGAGTAATAATAAAGTGTCATAATAATCGGCTCTTTAAGTTGTAAGTAGAGGTATGTGGAATGGGACGCATACCAAAGCCTGCAACTTAAACGGCTATGAATCTGTGATGTGCCTTACCGTATTTGCTTTTCCCGGACTTTATATCGGATTTCGTGCTTTATGAGTATTATGGTAGTTCGGATTGGTTTTATTCGGATTCCCTGTTTTATGATTATCATGCCATATCTATTCTTACCTGCTCTATCCTATCTGCCTCCTGAGTATTTCCTACTTGATATATGCATTATTGTGCTCACCCTGCTTCACCACTTGGTTTTCCTTCTACACTCGCCTGGGGAGTATCATTTGACTCCCCTGGATTCTCATGTCCAGGTCCTGGAGCCCGGAGCGTATGGATTTCTCCCTGTTGCTGCTCAGAGTGGCGCAGCGGTAGCGTGGTCTCTCCAGTTACCTCGTGAGCACTCTTTTGTACTGTTCATATACATGTATCTTTTATGTTGTCCATACATGTATATCTTTTGTATTCCCGCATTTGCGCATCTGTGATATAATATTATTGTAATATTGGATCACATCTGGTGATAATTCTGTAATTGTATATATGTGTTGGAATGTATAATGCACCATTTGCTTCCGTACTCTGATTCTTGTTTGTACTGATGCTTAGCGTATATACGGGAAGGTACTTCGGACTTACGTATATACGTTGCAGTGACGTCCCCGTATCAGCGGGATCGGGGCGTTACAGTGATTGAGACGCGAAGGTCACGCTCAAAGCTTCTTTGAAAGAGTTTTAATTGCCAGAGGTGTGATATTAACTTAGCAAATTAAATAACTCTACTAGGGGAATTTGAGAAGGTTACTGTCAGAGGTGTAATGTTAACTTGACAGTAAGATCTGGACTTGTGTTTTGAACAAGTTTTGTAGACTTGCTATTCTATTGATGAGAATAACAAGTAGAGTTTGGTCCGCCATGAATTATGTCTGAGTCTATCGTTAGAGGTTTAGTGTTAACATGACTAGAATTCTGCTGGGAATCAATAGAATGAAAGTTACTATTAGAGGCGTGATACTAACATAACAGCGTTGATTTTGCGATCTACGCAACTAAAGTGGACCTGTCATTCTATTGGGGAGAATGACAAGTGGGATTTGATTTATTAAAGATCCATGGAGATTTTACCATCAGAGGTGTAATGTTAACGTGACGGATTTGGGTTTACAATTTGAGCAAATTGAATTGTCAGAGGTATGATATTAACTTGACAAAGATGTGTGCTATAGGTGTGATTTAACTTAGCATCACGAAAGTCTCATTTTCACTGAGAAAATTAAGAGAAGATCATTGTCATAGGTATAATGTTAACTTAACAATGAAATGCATACTAGAGGTGTGTGTTTAACTTAGCATTTTATATTTCAGCTTTGGATAGAAAGCTTGAGAAAAGATCATTGTCATAGGTGTAGTATTAACTTAATAATGAAATGTATGCCAGAGGTGTGATATTAACTTGACATTAAGCGTTTCGTTTCCTGTGAGAAAATCGAGAGAATCGTTGTCATAGGTGTAGTGTCAACTTAACAGCGATTTATATTACAATATGAGCAACTTTGATCAGAAGTGTAGTATTAACTTGACTGAGAGATTCTGCGATTTGAGCAGTTTGGTGGACTCGCCATCCTATTTAAAAGGACTGACGAGTTGAAATTTTGATTAGAGGTGTGATATTAACTTGACCGGGATTTATCTACTATTAGAGGTGTGGTTTTGAACACAACAGTATTTGAGTGGACTTGTCATTCTATTGAAGAGAATTAACAAGATAAAATTTTACCCCCTAGGGATACATTAAAGTCTTACTGTCAGAGATGTATTGTTAACATGACAGGTTCAATTTGTAATTTATTCCACTAGAAAAATTGAGGAAAATCACTGTTAGAGGTTTAATGTTAACTTAACAGTGGATATGTCAGAGGTATAATGTTAACTTGGCATGTTTGATCTGTGATTATTTCGTTGGGATAACAGTCACAGGCTTTATTGTGGTCCTACCATTCCTTAGATGGGAATTGGTATGGGATTTTGAAGGAGAAGGCAAGATCAGGTCCCTCAAGGTTTTTAGCAAACCTTCAGCTATCAACAGATTTGATATGCCTCTACCAACTACCGTTTGAGTTGGGCTAGCCATGCTATTCTCCTCAGCATGATGAGTTGTCGAGGATTTTTCGTTGGGCTTAAAAGTCAACTTTTTCCTCTATCTTCAGCCGTTGGAGGCGTCGAATTGTTGTTCCATATATAACTTCTAAAATCTTGCTGAGATTAAAGAAATATAAACTCTGTGGGGAACTTATAGGGAGATCGATGTTCCCTTTAAGTACTTATTTGATCAGAGGTGGTGTTGAACTTGATCAGGGATAGTACTTTTTTTTACTTTTTTATTCCACGAGAATGACAAACACCGATGGAATAATTTAGATTGAATGTGACAGTCGTAGATATCGAATCACCTCGTTACCCAGTAGATTCAATGCTATATGCTTTCGTAATCTTCCTGGCTTACTCTTACAACTATGTCTTCTGCTCATTCGCCTTGTAAAACTAGTTGCTCTTAAGTGCGACTTTGAGTTACTTTTATTTGCACTAGGAGTGTAATTAGTCTATAATTCTGCATTATTATATCGCATTTTCCCACCGATTTATGAATAAAATGTCAGTTTAAACCGTGTTTTGGTCTCTCTTGCAGATAATCAAGACAAGGAGGGCAAAAGGGTAATAAGAGCTTAATTAAACCTATTTTCGGGTAATTAAATCCGCAATACTTGGAGGCCAAGTAAGGGAACTTCTAGAGAATACATTGAACCTAGACCTTTGCTCACGTTAGACGAAGATCCGAACAAAAATACCCGAAATTAAGTATACCAAGAAGATCCTAGAAGCGACGAGGACGCGCTCGCCAAAACAAGGGACTTATGTCCCTGGTATTGTCGCGGATCCTCAGTAATAGTCGCGGTTCCACGGCTATGTGGTGGGTCCATGCGTCAATTTTCGACGCGTGGACCCGTCTCGTCTTCTAGCACTCCCTTATTCCTATAAAAACTCCTGCAGAGGTCCAAAACGAAGCAGTTTTAGATTTTAGGCTAGGGTTTCTATGTTTTAGTTTAGTGTAGGGTAGGTGTTCTTCATTTCTTGTATTTTGTATTTTTATTTCGTTTTTAGATCTTGTAGTAGGGCTGAGAGATTCAGAGAGAGATAGAGAGGGATTGATATAATAGATGGTGACAATCTATGTAAAGGTGCCTGATAGGTAGTAAAAAATGCATATTTATCACTACATTTACTATCATGTTTCCCTATTTATTCTTTTAATTATGCACTATTACTAAAGTTTTATTATTTGATGTGTGCAGGCCTTGGGTAATTCCAAAATAAAGAAATAAAAGCCTGAAAGAAGCCCAGAAGCCCAAAAAGCCCATGTGCAAGCCCATGTGCAAAAGTTATAGTAATTTAGAAGTTTCTATAATATCTAACTTAATCTAAACTTGGATTTTTAAACTCTTTATTTAAAATCTAAGTGAGGAAAAGGAAGGATAAGATAGAACTCCTAATTGCTAAAAGGAGGAGGAAAAGGATAAGATGGACTTCTATTTGAACAAGGTTGCTTGCACCACAAGATGAAGATAAAGGAGAGAAAAATTCGGATTCAGACTGTACACGTTTTAGTATTCAGATCATAACTTTTACTACAGATATTCAAATTCAATGATTCAAGATGATCCAGAAAGAAAACTTGAAGTACTACAACTCTTATGTTGATCAAACTTTCCAATTCAGTCGGAAGATAAGTCATATTCAGCAATCAACATGATAACAAGTTGCAGGACAGATTTGAACTTCTATGGATAGTCAAAACAAGTTTGGAGATAAAAGAAGAATTCAAATTCATAGATATTTTGCTCCTCTTATCTTCATATGCTTCTTATCCTCTGGTTCTCTCCTATAAATACCCCTGCATAGCAATAGAGGAAGGACAGATCTCAGAAGCTCAAGGGCAGATCTACAGACGGGAACTTAGGGTTTTTCTTAGGCTAAATTTTTAGATTGTAACTTAGGTTTTTTTTTTAGTTTTCTTTTATGTATTTTTTACTTTTTCTTTATGTAACTGAGAGGAGAGACGAGTTTCATGGAGGAAGGAGATCAAGCTTGTACTGAGGTGACATCGGTGTAAGTAAGTCTTTTCTTCCATTATTATAAGAATCGAATTGAAGTTTCTATTTATTCTTTACTCTTGTTTTCATTTATTTTCCTCTGATGTGTTTGTAATCCAAGTGAATTCAATAGCCTCGAAGTTGCCTTCTCCTTGCAACTGCCCTTGATGGCCTATGGTAATGAATAACCATTCTTTGTTAGTTTAGCTCGCCCTTTTATTCGTAGTGTAGATCGTGAATGGGGAAGATCCTATACGCCATGCTTGATTGCCTTCAAAGACAAGGTAAGTCGTCACAATGAATCCAAGGTATATGAGCACTGAAGAGGTAAGTAATTTTTAGGTTATTTTTCTTTTCTTTTATTTCTTTAGTTTAGATCACCAACACCAACAACACCCAATTCAATTCCTTGTATATAATCTATTTTCCATCTTCTTAATCTACCATCTTCTTCCTAATTCAAACACTTTGTAACCTAAAAGAGAATTTACTAAAAAAGCTTCCATCACTAGTCCCTCCCTGTGGATCACGACCCGCATAGCCACTTGCTATAGTGGTAGAATTGAGTACCTTGCACATCCTATTCATAGATCTAAAATTTTGTATTCTTGTGTGCAGGTAAAACCTCAATCAGTGCCTCCTATCTTCTCCGTTGTAATCTTCTCCATCTTCTACATGATGCTTAGCTAACTTTTCTTCTCATGGCAATCGAACTACTAACCACTAATTATCTAACTACTTACTTGATAATCTACATGAATCTAGTAGCCTCTACAAGGCCTTGCTCTTGCAAGAGCCATTGATGGTTCATGATGATGGATTCTAACATTCTAACATTTCTAACACCTAACCCACTAACTTGCTAACTTGCAATGTCTTCTTTATTTCATGCTCACCTCTAACCGATTTTGATGATTTAAAGTAGTTTGCAACTTGTTATGTGGTATGGATGTGTTGTTTGAATGTAGAAGAACAATCTTATGGGTCATGCTCTGTATCGTCTCTTGAAGCCAAGGACTAGTGACGGCTAAGGATCCATGTGAGGCAACTATCACTAAGAGGTTAGCATGGTTAGTGGAGCAATTAATAGTTAGTAGCCATGAGTATTATTTTACTTTGTTTTGAAAATTATTTCCAAAATTCTTTTATCATTTTTCTATCAATGTCTTCACCACTTTCTTAGTTCACCTTTGTTCCATCTCTATTTTTTTTTCCAAACTACTTTTCTCTTATTTTCACATGGCTTTCATCTCTCTTCCTCCATCACTTCTGGATTTCTTTTCTTTTCTTTTCCTTATTTATTCTTTAAATAAAGAAGACTTGTTAACATAATACGTGAATAAAGACTGTTAATGCTTCTATCGCCTCCCGTCCCTGTGGATTCGACCCATTGAGCCAATGCTATAACGGAATTATCGAGGGAACTTTAGCACATACGAGCTTTTACATTGAGTTTATAAAACCTAGTTCTGCCCCGATCAAATTTTTGGCGCCATTGCCGGGGAACGGGAATGTTTTTTAATTTCACGTTTTTGTTAACATTGTCTTCTCTGTTTTGGTGTGCAGGTCAAAGTTTATAGGAACTGAATATTGCAGAACAACCATTAGCACTGCAGCTCCCTACTCTAGAAAGCAGGGGCCCAGATTCCAAAGTAACGCTGTGCAAACGCGACTTTAGTCACGCTTCCGCGGCCAATCTGTAGCATTTGTGTATCTTGTTGTGCTGGGATGTGTATATTATAATAGCTAGTGGATTTGTGCTGCTATTTTTCTACTTTGATTACCTACACACTGCAATAAACTAAAGAACTAAAATACTATATTTGGATGCTTTTAAAACGGTTTAGACATTTACATTTAGACACGTATCAATTCAATTCCAATATACTGTATTTTGTTCTGTTGTTGTGATCTGAACTGAAGTGTACATATGGCTTTGCAGTAGCATAGGACAAACATGTGGGTGATTTACTCACTTTTTGTGTTACATTCTTGTCTATATTGCACACTGCACAAATTGAAATTAAGGGAAAAACCCATACAAGATAAGGTGGAGATTTCATCACCCTTCCTTAGCCCAAAAACCACCTTCCCACTCACACAACCCAAGCCCTAATAAAATTTGATAGATGTTGGCTCCTAGGGACATCTCAGACTCATTAAAAGATTGACCGAGGGTGGAACTTGTTTTGAATCTTACTCTTGTGAAATCAGTGTCTAAGGTTGGGGATTAAGAGGTTACGCCTCGAAGATACCGTGGTTTGGCGTAATTAAAGCATGTTGCTTACGCACGGATACCTCCCATCGTATTTTGCCCCAACCTGGCCGATTAGCTTGTGGTCGGATTCAAGCAACAGCCTCCCTCGGGCAATCGACCAGTTAGGAGTTGGCTAGGTCAATCTTAATAAAGGCTAGGTTTTAATTTTTTCTTTTCATTCTGTTTGTTGTTTGCTTTTTCTTTTTGTTTGTGATTGTGTGTGAAATGAAATTCAACAATAACAATTCTTTCAATCCTAAAATGAATCCACATTTCACACCAACCCCATTTATTTCGGATAATTTCAACCCGATTTTTCACAATATAAACCAACCAAATACACCTGGTAGAACTTATCCGAATTAATACAACCCATACCCCCAATCTCATGACTATAATTTCCAAAATAATTTCAACTCTTCACAGAGTCAATGGGGATTCACCTCCCCCGAGTCCAATTTTTCACCCCTTTGTCCACAATTTTCACAATCTTCATTTCCCAATTTTGCTTCCTATACTCCTTTTCCTGGACCTCTTATTGAAGAAAAATCTAAGTTAGAAAAGAGTATAGAAGCCAATCTACAAGAGGCTGAGCGACAATATCAGAAAATGTTGGCCTCTCTAATTTCATAATAATTTCAAGAGTCTTACTCAATTCCACCTCCTCATAATGAAAAACCATCTACCCTGAAAACTAGTAAGGAACTCTTGTGTGAGTCAAAACTTTAATCTCAAAACATGTTGGATTCACAATCTTTACTAACTTTCCAAAATTAAGATTCTTATACTCCCTTTCTGGACCATTCACTTGAAGAAAAATCAAGTCTAGAAAAGAGTATAGAAATCTTGCAGGAGTCTGCGTTACAATTTTAAAATTCTTCTTCTCAGTCTATTGATAGTTTAGAAACACAATTAAGTAAATTGGTCAATATTTATAAGAATGAAGAAACTCTCTCTTCTCCACCTTTAACCAATTTAAATATCTCTAACTCTATCAAGTTAACCCATGACTCTTGTTGTTTTGGAAACAAAGCTTCCTATACTCTTTTTCTAGAATAACCACTTGAAGATACATCACATCTAGAAAAGAGTATAGAAGTCTTGCAGGAGTCTACGCTATAATTTCAAAAATCTTCTGCCTAGTCTATCAATAAGTTGTAAACACAATTGAGTCAATTGGTTAGCATTTATAGGAATAAGGAAACTCTATCTTATCAACCTTTGACCAATTCAGCTATCCCAAACTCTATTGATCTGATCCAGGACTCTTGTTATTTTGAAAATCAAGATTCAATTTCAGCACACCCATCTAAACTTGTCCAAACTTCAAATCCCATTGACATTTTGGCAAGTTATCCTATTCCTGAAATTGAACTCGAGCATGAATATGATCCTGAACTTCAACTTGGTAATTCAATTTCACTTCCTGATTCAATATTGACTGAGGTATTTTTACCTGAATTCAGGCCTTTTCTCGAGTCAGTATTAAATCCAGTGCCAGTTCATTGTGAAATTGAATCACCAATCTTTTATGATCATTATATTGACTTGACCAATTTTATACTTTTGAAAGTCCCATTGATAAATTGGCAAGTTCTCATTTTTATGGAATTGAGCTCAATAAGGAATGTGACTTTGATTCTCAAATTTGTGATTCAGTTCAAATTTCTGAATCAATATTGACTCCTATTTTGTTAACCAACTTGAGTAACATTTTAGAGTCAGTTTTGATTCCCATGCCTATCATTCTGGAACTGAAATCACCAACCTTAGGATGTCACATCCCATCACGAGGAAATGAATGTGGACTTGAGTTTTAACTTCTTGATTTGGACCCACTTCCTGAACCAATCTAGACTCCTGAACCTTTACTTGACTGAAGTCTTTTTCCTGAGTCGGTATTAGTTCCTGTACTTCCTGAGTCCAAATCAATCATTCCATTTTGGGACAAGGGTCTTGATAGATTTGACTCTAAAATTATTTTGAAAATTTAGAAATTAGATAGGGTACAACTCTTAATAAAAATCATACATATATACATCATTCCAGTGGGTTGTATTTTAGAGGTCTCTGGTGGGTTCCTCCGGACTCCACGCAAATTGGATTGGGCCGCATTTCGTGGACCAATCAGACCACCACCGGAACCACCACCTTGAGGTGATTTTTTCTTCCCTCTCTATTTGTTTCATGCATACATACATCATGATGCACTGAGGACAATGCATGAGATAAGTGTGAGAGAGGGTTTACTAACATAGAGTTTTTAGATTTTCTTTCTTTTACGCTTCTTTTAGGATACTTTTAGAAATCTTCCCTTTTGTATAGGATTTTTTCTCTTTCTTTAAAAATTTTTTGAAACAAGAGACAAAGTTTTGATCTATTTTCATGAAAATTAAGATGATCTTAGAAATTAAGGAAACCTTAATTATGATATCTTAAACCTAGTCGAAATAATGGATCTTATTTAAAATTATAGGCTAAGTAAATTAAATTGGGGAGATAATTTTATCTTGAATTTTTAGCCATAGATAGTATGCACTTCACACTTACACAATTTTTGGGATGGAAACAAAGACCTAAAATGCAATAAAGCAAAAAACATAAAATATATATATACACGAAAAAAATCACTTATTAAGCTAGATAAGTATGCCTCAAGAAGCATGATTATTCACGCCTAACGGTGGTCAAAAGAAACAAATAATCCCCCTTAGTTTTGTGGCCTTGTTTACTCGAGTCCTTAAACCCGAGGGATATTTTCTCATCTGGTGTCCTAAAACCGTCTGGTCTGGGAGTCATCGGTTATAGGCTCGCTACATGGGTAAACTAGAAAGCCTAAGAAAACTAAGGAAAGAAAAAAGAAGAAAAAGAAAAAATAATATATAAAAATAAATGACTTGATGGTTAGAGTTGAAATCTCAGAAATTTTCACTATCACAAAGTGTATATTATCTAAGTTTTATGAAGGATAAAATATTCAATCCAATTTTGAATTCTTACCTTAATTGAAGACAAGATCTTGCATAGAGACTAAGTTTAAGGAAGAATAATTTTTTGTGGACATATGATCTTAGATCGCTTATATTTTTGCAAAAATATTTTGAAAAACTTGTCTCTCTTTCAAAATGCGTTTTCAAAATACTAACATTTATCTTCTTTCTTTATAGATTTTGTAGGTGCAATCCGCTGAAAACCCTCAGGAGACAACACTCTTCCTCTAGGGGTAACCTAGAGGTTTAACGGCTCGTTGCACACGCTCAGTGCAATCGCGTCACATGCGAAAGTGGTGTAATAACATGTGTAGTATAGTTTTTCTTTTCTTATTTTGCTCGGACGAGCAAAAGATAAGTGTGGGGGTGTGATTAGTCTACAATTATCCATTATTATATCGCATTTTTCCACCGATTTATAAATAAACTGTCGGTCTAAACCGTATTTTGGTCTCTCTTGCAGATAATCAAGACAAGGAGGGCAAATGGGTAAAAAGAGCTTAATTAAACCCATTTTCTGGTAATTAAATCTGCAATACATTGAGGCCAAGTAGGGAACTTCTAGAGAATACATTGAACCTAGACCTTTACTCACGTCAGACAAAGATCCGAACAAAAATACCCGAAATTAAGTATACCAAGAAGATCCTAGAAGGAAACGGGGTCGCACTCGCCAAAACCAGGGACTTATGTCCCTGGTATTACCGCGGATCCGCAGAAATATCCGTGGTTCCGCGGCATTGTGGTGGGCCCACGCGTCGATTTTCGACGCGTGGGCCCGTCTCGTCTTCTAGAACTCTCTTAATCCTATAAAAACCCCTGTAGAGATCCAAAACGAAGTAGTTTTGGATTTTAGGCTAGGGTTTTTATGTTTTAGTGTAGTATAGGGTAAGTGTTCTTCATTTCTTATATTTTGTATTTTTATTTCATTTTTAGATCTTGTCGTAGGGCTGAGAGATTCAGAGAGAGATAGAGAGGGATTG
Source organism: Agave tequilana (assembly GCA_038442645.1). Taxonomy (NCBI): domain Eukaryota; kingdom Viridiplantae; phylum Streptophyta; class Magnoliopsida; order Asparagales; family Asparagaceae; genus Agave; species Agave tequilana. Next base: position 184,246 of record JAVJIF010003781.1, on the reverse strand, counting down.
ATGTAATAGATGGTGACAATCTATGTAAAGGTACCTCCTTTCTTCTCCACTGTAATCTTCTCCATCTTCTACATAATGCTTAGCTAACTTTTCTTCTCATGGTAATCTAACTACTAACAACTAACCATCTAACTACTTACTTGATAATCCACATGAATCTAGAAGCCTCTACAAGGCCTTGCTCTTGCAAGAGCCATTGATGGCTCATGATGATGGATTCTAACATTCTAACATTTCTAACACCTAACCCACTAACTTGCTAACTTACAATGTCTTCTTTATTTCATACTTACTTCTAACCGATTTTGATGATTTAATAGTAGCTTACAACTTATTATGTGGTATGGATGTGTTGTTTGAATGTAGAAGAACAATCTTATGGGTCATGCTCTATATCATCTCTTTAAGCCAAGGACTAGTGATGGCCAACGACTCATGTGAGGTAACTATTACTAAGAGGTTAGCATGGTTAGTGGAGCAATTAGTAGTTAGTAGCATGAGTTTTATTTTACTTTGTTTTGAATATTATTTTCAAAATCCTTTTATCATTTTTCTATCAATGTCTTCACCACTTTCTTTGTTCACCTTTGTTCCATCTCTATTTTGTTTTCCAAGCCACTTTTCTCTTATTTTCATATCGCTTTCATCACTCTCCTCCTCCATCACTTCTGGATTTCTTTTCTTTTCTTTTCCTTTATTCATTCTTTAAACACAGAAGACTTGTTAACATAACACGTGAATAAAGACTGTTAATGCTTCTATTGCCTCCCGTCCCTGTGGATTCGACCCGTTAAGCCAATACTATAATGGAAGTAACGAGGGAACATTAGCACATACGAGCTTTTATATTGGTTTCATAATACACACATTTTCAGGTGCTCGTTCCGCCCCGATCAGAGTGTCGTTTGCAGGTTGTGGCGGCAAGTCTCCATCAGTGTAGACCGCGTCATGCTGCTTGGACATCGGAGCGCCATACTCTGAAATCTCTCCACAAACACTTTGATTGATTATCCTTTCTATTGTTTTGTAGTAAGGAGAGTTATCAAGGATACTTCGGTGTCAGCGAGGAAGAGCTTCACGAGGTTGACCCATTTCTCGATAGAGCCGGCAGGAAGCTTCATGAACTATTCAAAGGTAACCCCTTGAGGGCGCCAATGAATAAATGAGCCATGATGGCATCGTTTGATACTATATTTCCTGTTTGAGATTTAAAGTAAAATATATGTTGGTTCGGCGACCCCTTGCCGTCGAAGGCCTGTAGGGTCAGAGCTTTGAGCTTAGGAGGGTACGGGATAAGATCTCACTCAGACGGCCGGACAACTCCTGCTTCTTGGAGGCCTTTTTTTCAGCTCTGACCTTAACCGTCGAAGAGTGAACGTGAATCTTATGTCGTAACTCTGAAATGCAAGTCTCAGTGATGCGCGGCTCACGTCTTGAGAGAAGACGCGGACCTCGCATTGCTGAACATTGCATCAGTGAGGTGAAATACGAGCCTGCGGGCTTTTCATTCAGTTACAGAAACGCGGGCTTCATGAGCTCTACATTTTGATATAGAGACGCGGACCATAGAGATGTGAGCCTCGCATTTTTGCTGGGAAACGCGAGCTTCGCGTTCTGATAAAGAGACGCGGTGTAGAAACGCGGGCTTTGCATTTAGTTATAGAAATGCGAGCTTCATGTGCTTCACATTTTGATACAAAAACGTGGGCCATAGAGACGCGAGCCTCGCATTTTTGCTGGGAAACGCGGGTTTCGTGTTCTGATACAGAGATGCGGGTCTCGTGCTAAGGATCTGAGATGCGAGTCTCGTGCTGCTGAGAAGAAACGTGGGCCTAAGCCTCGCGTTCTGTATCTGCTGAATAGATGGCTTTTTCAGCTTTATTCATTTATTGTCGACGTGCGTGGTGCCTTGCATGGTGCCTTTGTCGACGTTCAGCATTCCGGTTACGCTTTACGGGTTGTTGGGGACCCCCGGTAACCTGAAGTTGGGGAGTCTGGAGAGGAGAGGTATGACGAGATTGGCCCTCATCATCATTGGTCTCGCGGGTCTCGTGGGAGACATTGATGCATGCCACATGTGCTGTTGCAGCCACTTCTGCCGCTGACGATGAGCGCAACGCCTTTATCGTCTCTCGATATTCCGATTAAGTTGCAGAGATTGTTGAGAACCCTCGGCGTCCGGAAATGGGATTGCCTTGATAGAAAGAAGGCGGGGAGATTGGTCTCTATTGTCCTTTTGACTGTGGGTCATGGCGCGGGTCTCTGAAGAGACATTGGGGCTAGCCACGTTGTTTTTATGGGAGGCTCCTGAAGTTTTGGGGGAGTTCAACTTCTCTTGGTCGAATTCGATCACAAGCAATTTGACTATGGATCCAAGCATCTTGACGTTGGCTTGCGCCACCACTTCTTCATCGGTTGAGAAAGATCAGTTTCCCCAGCGGATTCGCTATCTTTTGTATGCGTCGGTAAATCACAATTGCAAAATTCTTTTAATTGAATAGAAGATTACAACAGATACAATCCGATTACAAAAGAGAAGGAATCTTTTGATTGATTCTCCTTTTTATTTAAAACTAGGTTCTTCACGTGGCGGTGGAGAGTGAGTCTTAGTCCCCGTTGACTGATCGAACGTTAAGTTTCTCTTGTGGATCCTCTCTTTGGATCTACTGGTGGAGTAGCACAGCTCCTATCAGTAATTTAATCTCAAAGAGATTTAAAGAACTTGAACTCAACAAGTTAACAAAAAGAGTTGAACTCTTCTCAGGCTACAAGAGCTTCGAGGCCGAACTCTGTTGAGGTAGCTCTCTCCCTTGCCTATGGCTTCTTGAATTCCTCCACCAGGACTCTCATCGTCAGTCCCTTTTTTTAGAAGTCCCCCTCTAGAGCCTCCCTTCTTTAGCTATTCATAGTTATTTATAGAGGAATTGGGGTATAACCAACCCCTTAAATCTCTCCATAATGGGAGGGGTGTAACCAATGTTAGCCCAGAGGCCCTTCACTCTAGTTTTGATGATGATTGACTCATGTAGTTATAGTTTATTAATAATCTTGTGATATTTAGTTTCAGATAATTGATCAAGATATTAGTAGGTGATTAGCTTCAACAAAGGTGTTTTGGAGCTTTCACATGGTGATTCAAGAGCTCGAGCGTCAAGTTCAGATCTAGCACTCGGTTGGAGTCAAGCTCGTCGGATCACGTTTGGATCGAGTCAACTTAGAGAAGGAGTTCTACAAGAAGACTTCGGTTTGTTTAGTTTAAAATTTTGTTTAGATCTTGTGTAAAGATTAGATAGTGTTGATATGCTCAAATTCACATTACACACACAAGTTTAAAAGTTTCATGTTTGTTTTTCAGTTTAACCGATCTTGGTTTTCATGTCAAAAATATAAATATAAATCTTTACATGTATATTGAATTCTATCCATATACAATATGCTTTAAAGTTGTTTCAATATCATGTTTTTGTATTTACATGTGTTTTGAAAAAATCGGATTTCTATTTCCAAAATCCAAGTTTTGGAAAATACGATTTTTGGATTAAGGCAAAATTTGAATACTACAAAAATGGTTCAAATTGTTTGAAATATGTGTTGAATTTTTATCACACATATTTATATTTCAAAGATATAATAAGAACTGATTTTTGTGGAATTTATGTGATTTTATGGGATTTAATAGAAGATAAAAAGTCAAGTTTTTAAATCCTAAAATGACTGTACTGGCTATCCGGTCGACCGGGCCGGTCGACCGAGGCAGAAGTCAGTCGACCGGTCCGGTCGACCGACGTGCACAGAACGTGCACGCAGCCAAGGCTGGTGGGCCGGTTGATCGGGCGGTCGACCGTCCAGAGAGCTCTGCTCTCTGGAAATGGCCCCGGTCGACAAGCAGAGAGCTGCTGCTCTCTGTATCCAGTCTCGGTCAACCGGGCGGTCGACCAGAAGGGCAAAACTGCCCTTTCCTGCTGCCAACGGGCAGAATTCTATTGGGGATATAAATACCCCATTCCTTGGCTAGTTTTGAACAACAATTTTAAGAGCAAAAATCTTCATCTTCTTAAGTGTTTTAGTTATAAGTTTTAAAAGAATTTTTGGATTTAAAAGATCATTCTTTATTTATTTTAATGTGTTGGAAAATTCAAAGAAAAAGAGAGTATTTTGGAATTGATTTTTGATCTTTATTTCAACATCTATCTAGTGATTTTCTCAAGTATTTTTCTTTGTTGTTTTCATTTTCAAACACTTTATTTTCTCACACTTGAGCTTATCTATCTATCCTATCTATAAGGATCTATTTTGTGGGAAAAATTGGTTTGTGGTTGTGGAAACCACCAAGTTGTAAACCTTCTATACTTTGTGATATTCCTCTAGTGAGAGGTGATTGTGTTGATATCCCTCTAGTGAGAGGTGATTGTGGATGTGGTGTTTGTATCCCTCTAAGTATATAGGTGATTGTGATTATATGGCTAAGTGTCTTATCCCTCAAGTGTGAGATTGATAGTTGTTTGGCTTAGTGCCTTACCTTTAGTGAGAGGTTGTACTGTTCATAGAGGAGTTGTGTACTCTCAAGTTTTATTTGCCCAAATCCTTAGTGGAGGTTCCCTGTGTGGGAAGTCCTGTGTGGACGAGTTAGTGAAAATACTTCTGTGTGAAGGCTGGAATGTAGAGCTGTGTGCTCGAACCTCGAAACATATTTTCGTGTTTGCGTTTGATCCACTTTCTCTAACTCTCTCTCTTATATTGTACCTTGCATTGATTCATATTGTTCATTCATATTTACATGCTTGGTTTGATTGTGTGCCCATACTTGTGTTTTTCATGGAATATATGACTTATATGTTTTTTATGAAAGTACGCTCCTGATATTAGGTTTAACCACCTAGGAGTGAGATCTTAGTTGCTAATCTAGTTTTTGTATTTGCACACATAATTGTTTACACACACTCATGGACTTCATGACCCTCCCATGTTTGATACTTCCAACATTGTTGTTTGGAAGGCTAGGATGTCCATGTACCTCAAAACCCTAGGATTGCATGTTTTCCTTGCCGCTACCAAGAAATCTTATCTTGGTAATAGTAAGCATATAGAGGCCAATGTACAAGCCCTAATGGCACTTAGGAGTACTTTAAGCAAAGAATATTTGTTTATGGTTTCTCAGTATGATTCCGGTTTTGCAGTGTGGAACATGTTAACCTCTCCCGCGTTCCAAAAGACGAATCATGTGGAGATGAAATTTAGTGGAGGAGAATCCGAACAACGTTGCTTCATGATCTAAGGGAATGACTCCCTTGAGGTATATTCGGATACCCAACTAGATGATAGTTCTAGTTCTTCTTGCAATGAGTGTATGGATGCACATACTTCAAATTATGAACTAGCTAAAGGTTGTGAAAGATTGATTTCGAAAAATAAAAGTTAGAAAAAGAATAGTTCAAAATTAAAGGAAGAAAATGAAAATTTGTCTTCTAAACTTGATTTGATTTTGCAAGAGAGGGATGAGATTTCAAGTGAACGTGACTCACTTAAATCCCAACTTGACCTTGCCCTAAAAAAGAATGAATTTTTGAAAACCAAAAATGATTGTGAAAATGTTTTGAAGAAAAATGAGACTTTATCTTCAAAACTTGATTTTGTTGTAAAAGAAAATAAATCTTTGCAAAATAAAATTATTTCTATATCAAAAGAATTGGATTTGGTTTCTAAGAAAAACCTTTCTTTGAAAAATGATATTGGTACTCATGTTTGCCATGCTAGTGTAGCTTCTTCATCTAGAATACCTATTGCATGCTCCACTTCTTCTTCCATTATTGAAAATGATATAAATATTTTAAAGAAGAGTGTTGATTGTTTGGGCTCCACTTTGAGCCAATGTGCCATGAACCACACACGTTTGGAATCCATGTTTCGCAAGAAACAAGTTCCACCCATGCATGCACACAAACCACGGCATACACATGCTTCCCACGTTCATACACACAACACTATGTATGCTCATGTGTACACTTGTACACATTATGGACGTAAGGACCACCTTGTAAGATTTTGTTATGATAGGATACATAATGAAAATTTTGCAAATAGATTTGTTTGGGTTAGGGAAGGAGCTAACCCCCATGGACCCAAAAGAGTATGGGTACCAAAAGCCACTCCTATTTTTGATGTAGGTGTGGGCTCTCACTCGACGTGAGAGTTGTTGGTACCTTGAGGTGGATGCGTTCTGAGCTTAATGGTGACAATTTTGGATGCATCACTTTCAAGGGGAGTTTGGTGGGAGGACCACCTTGGTTTGAATACCTAGATATTTGCCCTCATAGTTTTGGTAACGATCTCTAACTCCCATTTAATTTACATGCTTTCATGATTAATTTTTAGCATGTCATAATTTTATGATTGCTATGTTAAATGCCATGAAAATTAGACTTGTGATATACATGATTAGTATTTGAGATACACCCATGTTTATATGAATCTATATTTTTTTTGTGCTCTCACTTCAGTTTATCTATTGTGTATATCATGAATCTAAGACATGTGCATTTACTTAATAATCTTGTTGATTTATGTTTTCATTTTGCACTTCATGTTTTGATTACATGTTTAGATGTAACTTTCATTAAAACTTGTGTATATACTTGTGCAACTATTGAGTCACAAATAGATTATTACATGTTTGTACTTGATTGCTCATTTGTACTCATTAGATGTACTAGTATAACCTAGTTTTGATGATTAATGCATTTTAACTTGTATTCCCTATTTTTGGACATGTTTTTCATGATGATATGTTTTTAGCTTCATGTATATGATAATTTTGTAAAAACTATTGGTTATGTATAACCGTGAGTAATTTGCCTTTCATGCAAAATCTCATTATAGACTCAATTGTATTTGGATATGTATGTATACCTTTAGTTTTGACTAAACATACATATACCTTGAAGTAGATTTAGTTTTGATGATTTTTATAAAGGAATTTCATAATGAACTTAATTGCCTATTTTCATGACTATGTCTTTCACATAATACTTGTACACTCACATCATTCTTGTTTTCTCATAACATTGTTTTCATGAGTCTCATATGTGCTTTATTGACTTTGAGTGTCGATGATCGTGTGACTTATATGTTTTTCATGGAATATATTCTTATTTTATTTCTTACTTGAAAGTACACCTGATGTTTTTCATGGAATATATGACTTATATGGGCCTCATATGTTTTTCAAGTACATCATACTTGAAGGATTTTGTATTAGTTTTCTAAATTATCATAAAACTAGTTATGTTATTCTACATTTGGAAAAGTTTTCAATTATGCTAATTTTCAAACTTATTTTTTGAAAACCCTTCCATCGAAGGGTAGTTGGATGGGCGACCATGCCCTGTATGCTTAATTGAAAATTACTTTAAATTGTGCATGAAAGGGAGGTATTTATGAGTTATACACTTATTCCTTATTATGTTTTCAATTGGTATCATAATTGATATTTATTTTATATACTCATATTTGTTTCTATATATGTATGCTCCAACTTCAAACAATATCAATTTAGATTGGTATTTACATTTTCATACATATATATATATATATATATATATATATATATATATATATATATATGTGGTTTGATTGTGCTACTATATCTTCATATCTTTGAGCACAAATTTTGTCATGCTAAGCTTGATTTAGTCCTTAATGATAATTATTTTTTAATTGGTATCTTATACAAGCTTATGAATCATTTTCATTAGTATTTCATAAAGGGGGAGAAAATTCATGTTTTACCTTTCAATCGGTTTTGTTTACAATTAGTATCTTACTCCCACTTTTTATGTTGAAAAATGATATCTTAGTTTTTATTTGATTTTCTACGCTCCTAATGAAAATTATTTTCAATTGGTATATGTTTTAGTTTCAATATTGGTATCAAGAATATTAAATTAATATTATTCTCTATTTGGTATCTTTATTGCTAAATGATTTTAGTGTTTAACTAAAAAGATTGGTTTATATTTTTCAATTAGTATCAAAAGTGTAAAATATTTTCAATTGGCACTAATTTTTTTTTACAATTGGTATCAAGACTTCCTATATATTTATATCTTTCAATTGGTATCAAAATTTTTGTTGGTTTCTTCAAAATATTTTGTTTATTTTCAATTGGTATCATAAATTGGTATCATGATGTTTCGATATATACCTTCTTACTAAATTGATATATTTTTCTACTGGTATCATAATGTTTTGATTTGTATTACTTATATGCAAGAGAAGCTTAACATCTTCTCTATATATATATTCATCATGTTGAGTGTATCTCATATTGAGGAGTTTGACCGCTCTTCTTTATGTCTTACACATATATATAGGGAGCTTCACATCTCCTTTTATACATTGTATATTGTATTTTATGTGGTTAGGGTTTAGTCATCTCTTTTCATATAAATGCATGTATGCAGGGGGAGTTAACTTCACGTCTCTCCTCTTCATGAATGTATATAGCATATATACTTTTATTGTTTGTTTATGCAAAAAGGAAGAAAAATATTATTTATGTCATTTACTGTTTGTACCCCTTCGTTGATGAATTGACAAAAAGGGGAGAGATATTTTAGAGTTTTATATATGCAAGCTTGTTTATATGCATGTTTATTTAAATTTGTTATCCTTTACCATTGGTATCAAAAGCATCTTTTGTTGGTATCAAGAGCTTTTGTTGGTATCAAAAGCAACATTTTATTTAAGAACATTTATTATTTTAAAATGGTATCAAGAGCATGTTTATTTCATTGGTATCAAAGATTATGTTTATTTCATTATTTTATACATGTTTATGCATATCTATATTGAGCATTCACTGCATATCTTTATTGTTTATTGTTATGCATGAGTTAATGGAGAGCTTCTATGAAGCTTAACTTTAATCCATGCATATATAACTCCATGAGTTTTTTCATCATCAAAAAGGTGGAGATTGTTGGCCCAGAGGCCCTTCACTCTAGTTTTGATGATGATTAACTCATGTAGTTATAGTTTCTAATAATCTTGTGATATTTAGTTTCAGATATTTGATCAATATATTTGTAGGTGATTAGCTTCAACAAGCGTGTTTTGGAGCTTTCATATGGTGATTCAAGAGCTCGAGCGTCAAGTTCACATCTAGCACTCGGTTAGACTCAAGCTCGATGGATCACGTTTGGATCGAGTCGACTTGGAGAAAGAGTTCTACAAGAAGACTTCGGTTTGTTTAGTTTAAGATTTTGTTTAGATCTTGTGTAAAGATTAGATAGTATTGATATGCTCAAGTTCATATTACACACACAAGTTTAAAAATTTCATGTTTGTTTTTCGGTTTAACCGGTCTTGATTTTCATGTAAAAAACATAGATATAAATCTTTACATGTATATTGGATTCTATCCATATACAATATGCTTCAAAGTTGTTTCAATATCATATTTTTGTATTTACATGTGTTTTGAAAAAATCGGATTTCCATTTCAAAAATTCAAGTTTTGAAAAATACGGTATTTTTGGTTTAAGGCAAAATTTCAATATCACAAAAATGATTCAAATTGTTTGAAATATGTGTTGAATTTTAATAAAAATATTTGTATTTTAAAGATATAATAAGAACTGATTTTTGTGAAATTTATGTGATTTTATGGGATTTAATAGAAGATAATAACCTAAGTTTTTAAATCCTAAAATGATGGTATTGACTGTCTGCCGGTCGACCAGTTCGGTCGACTGACGTGCACAGAACGTGCACGCAGCCAAGGCTGGTGGGCCAGTCGACCGGGCAGTCGACCGTCCAGAGAGCTCTGCTCTCTGGAAATGGCTCTGGTCGACCGACCGGTCGACCGAAAGAGAGCTGCTGCTCTCTGTATCCAGTCCCGGTCGACCGGGCGGTCGACCGGCCGGTCGACCGGAGGCACAAAGGTCAGAAATCTGACCGTTGGACCGGTCGACCAGGCGGTCGACCGGAAGGGCAAAACTGCCCTTTCCTGCTGCAAACGGGTAGAAATTTTTGGGGATATAAATACCCCATTCCTTTGCTAGTTTTGAACAACAATTTTAAGAGCAAAAATCTTCTTCTTCTTAAAAGAGTTTTTGAGTTTTTTAGTAACAAAATTTTTGAGTTTTTAACAAAAGAGTTTTTTGAGTTTTTAACTCTTATAACAAAAGAGTTTTTTGAGTTTTTAACAACAATTTTAAGAGCAAAAATATTCTTCTTCTTAAGTGTTTTAGTAACAAATTTTAAAAGAGTTTTTGAGTTTAAAAGATCATTCTTTATTTGTTATAAAGTGTTGGAAAATTCAAAGAATGAGAGTATTTGGGAATTGGTTTTTGATCTTTATTTCAACATCTATCTAGTGATTTTTTCAAGTATTTTTCTTTGTTTTTTTCATTTCTAAACACTTTATTTTCTCACACTTGAGCTTATCTATTTATCCTATCTATAAGGATCTATTTTATGGGAAAAATTGGTTTGTGTTTGTGAAAACCACCAAGTTGTAAACCTTCCATACTTTGTGATATCCCTCTAGTGAGAGGTGATTGTATTGATATCCCTCTAGTGAGAGGTGATTGTGAAAGTGGTGTTTATATCCCTCTAAATGTAGAGGTGATTGTGATTGTGTGGCTAAGTGTCTTATCCCTCAAGTGTGAGGTTGATAGTTGTTTGGCTTAGTGCCTTGCCTTTAGTGAGAGGCTGTATTGTTGAGAGAGGAGTTGTGTACTCTCAAGTTGTATTTGCCCAAATTCTCAGTAGAGGTTCCCTGTGTGGGAAGTCCTGTGTCGACGAGTTAGTGGAAATCCTTCTGTGTGAAGGCGGGGACGTAGAGCTGTGTGCTCGAACCTCAAAACATATCTTCGTGTTTGTGTTTGATCCACTTTCTCTAACTCTCTCTCTCTTATATTGCACCTTGCATTGATTCATATTGTTCATTCATATTTACATGCTTGGTTTGATTGTGTGCCCATACTTGTGTTTAACCAAGAGAGCTTCATATAGCACCTCAACTCTTATTTAGAGGAATCAAGAGGAGTTAGTCCAGAGCCCTTCACCGGGAATTCGGCTACACTCTTTGGTTACACTAAGTGTGTTACAATAAGTTTTTAAATTCCGCATTATTTGTCATAGATTAGCCTTACACCTATTCACCCCCCTCTAGGTGTACTTTCAACCAACTCCTTAAATCTCTCTATAATGGGAAGTTATTCCCCATTATGTGGAGAGAAAATGGGGTTTAACTGTCAAAATTCGTGGCTGTCAGTTACAGTAGAAATGCGGGTCTCGCATTGGACGCGGACCTTACTCTGATGTTGAGACGCGGAGCTCACAGGCTCACGTCTGTATTGGAATGCAGATATGCTCAGGCTCACGTTTGAGTTGAAACGCGAGGTCCACATCTGACAAAGGACGCGAGGTCCGCGTCTGACGACCTCCGCGCCTGAGATTAGAATGCGACCTCCACGTCTGACAGAGGACGTGAGGTCCGCGTTTGGCGACCTCCACGTCTGAGATTAGAATGCGACCTCCATGTTTGACAGAGGACGCGAGGTCCGTGTCTGAGGTTGGAACGCGCCTCCGCATTTGCGTGGTTCGCGTCTGAGGCTTTGTCCTTAGTAATTTTTTGATAGCATACACAGGTCTCTTTCTCTCTCAACAGAAGTAGATCCGTGACTTGCTTCTCCGACTCAAGATGGATGTCAGCTCGCCTATGGCTACTTCTTGTAAGCTCTCCAAGGTTGTTGGCAAGCCTCTCTCTGACCCCTCTGTCTATCTAAGTACTGTTGGGGCTCTACAATACCTAAGTTTTAATGGACCCGATATTGCCTTCTCGATGAAAAAAGTCGCTCAGTTCATGCAAACTCCAACCGATGAGCATTGGAGCGCTATAAAATAGATCCTCTGTTACCTCAAATCTACCATTCAACATGATTTTTTTTCTCTCTCGTCATTCTTCTGAACAGCTTACTTCTTACATCGATGCAGATTGGGTAGGATCGATCGATGATCGAAAATCTACCAGTGGCTATTGTGTCTTTCTTTGTACAAATCTCATTTCTTGGAGCTCGAAGAAGCAGTGCACTGTGACACAATCTAGCACTGAGGCAGAGTATAGGGGCGTGGCTAATGCTGTAGCAGATATCGTTTGATTGCAGTCATTACTTCGTGAGCTTGAAGTTCCGCAATCTCCCCCGATAGTTCTCTGTAACAACCTCGGTGCAACATATCTCTCGATCAATCCTATTCGTCACTCACGCTCCAAACATGCTGAGATCGACATTCATTTTGTGCGGGACTATGTCACCAATGAAGTCCTAGATGTTCGGTTTATCAGCACTAAAGACCAACTAGCAGACATCCTTGCTAAGCCTTTGAGTTTATTAAGGTTTTCTATACTGAAGAACAAGCTCTGGGTTCTTTCGAACCCGCTTCGCTTGCCGTGGAGGCGTGTGTTAGAGATATCAATGATAACGCGTGACTCATGTGAAATATGTGATTAATATGAAAGAAACCCCTCATGAAATCAGTCAAATCCAAAAATCTCTCCATGATTATAAGAACAAATGACACTCATGACCAGATCTTAAAATCTCTTCATGATTATAGGGACACATGGAACTCATGCGACTCATACACCATGTGTTTCTTATTCTCTCTTACACTCAATATTTTCCTAGTATTTCTCCTATATCAGTGTAAACATGTGACCAATATATGTATATATATATATACAACTAAGAACCTAACTAATGATATTTTGTCTTTGCACGAATAAGTATTCTTCTTCTTTATCTTTTAGTGTCCATGATTCAAATATTTGTCTATATTTATTCATAAAAAAGTATGTAATACATCGTTACGATTTTATTTAGTTGATGAAAAGCATACTTAAAGTACTAATGTAAAATGAAGAGTTGTGAAGATTGCATATATTTTGAGCTATCGCAGTAGAGTGGGGAAATGCCCTTGAAGCCTTCGACCAGCTATCTGCCAGACCCAGAAATAACAATTAACAATAGGAATGTGCTACGTAAGAGAGTTGTTGACAATAACAATTAAGCTTGTGCTTTGAAGGATTACCCACAGATTTCAGAACATTGAGCCATGAATAAGCTCCGTAATTTGTAATCGGTTTGGGAGAAAACTAATGTGCCTTGATACGCCTTAAATTTAAGAGGCGAGTTTGCTGGTCTTTTTAGATTTGTTTTTCATCTAACACACTTCAATTTTGTGGTCATAAACCAGGGTGAAATGGTGAAATTGAGACCTTCTTTATGAGTTTCTGAATTGTTCATCTAACCGCAAATTGTGACTATCTTTATGTATTTCAGATATTTAACGAATCAAAAATTGTAGTATACAGCATACAAGAAAATGCGACCGGGCCTGGAAAAGTTGAGGCCTAGAAAACTCATGACTATCATTCTTAAAGATCGTTTGCGTATAGATTGATTCTGGCAAGTATCGGTTCTATCCCTCGTATTGTCATCATTCATCTGTATCATATTCGATTATGTACTCCGAGATGCTGAAATCTATCAGGTATATCCCACTGTCTACTTCACATGCTGCACCAAACTGTGATATACCTGTCACCCAACACAGTTGGAATCCTAGAGAGCTCAATTTTGGTGAACCTGTTTCTCTAAAAACTATTCAGCAGAGTCTGAATAAAGTTTGACTAGATCATGATTGGATTCTTCTCTTCAGGCTGATGATAAACATTTGCTGATTCATTCATGAAACCTTGAGTTTTTTGTTCTACTGGGCAATCTCTATGTAAGTTCAGCTATATTGAATGACATCTATCTATATATTTGTATGTAGTGTCACAAAAAGATGCAGATAAATGTAGTAAGTATCAAAGTGTTTCCAAGCACTTAGCCAAGAGGGTTTGGGCCCCCTGAGGTGGGGCTACTGGTAGCGAACTTCTTGTGCGAAATTATTCCATGTACTGAGAATTTAAAGCTCTTTGATTGTTGCCTAATAAAGTATATTCAGCTTATTCAATACTTTATGTGGGTCTTTGACTCACGTGAAAAGTACTCTAATTTTGAAACATCGAACAAAAAAGAGAGAATAAATTATGAGATTCGAATTAAAGAACCCGTTGAAACCTAGTGCCGCTAGTTTTACTAAAAGGCGTGTTTGGCTGCAAGGAAGTGGGCGGAAGTAAGAAAATGATGAAGTATAATTGCTCACTTTCTTATCTATTCAAATATCGGAAAAGAAAAATGAGAAAATCACTTTTCCTTTTCTGTTTTTCTTTTTACACAATCACTTCCTCACTTCCAGGATGTTATAGTTAATTTTGTGGTCATGAAAATCTCATTTGTAATAAGTTGTAATTCAAAACAGTTAGTTTTGTGATTATGTATCTCACTTGCATTATAATTACAATCTAATTTTTATATTTAATTAATTTTTATTTTAATATTATTTTGTGGTCAACTTTTCCATTTTCACTTCCACGTTACTATCCAAACACTAGAAAAAACATAACATTTTTAAAACGATACTTCCTAACAACATCCAATTACTGGAAAACTCACTAATCAATTCTCAAGTTCCAAAGGGAACTATTACTATTTCCTCACTTCCTCACTTCCACCCCTAACAAAGTGAGGAAGTGAGAAAATAAAAAAGTAATAATAATTCTCTTTGGAACTTGAGAATTGGTTAGAGAGTTATTCGGTGTTTGGATGTTGTTGGGAAGTGTGATTTAAAAAATGTTATGTCTTTTCCGATGTTTGGATGGTAATGTGGAAGTGGAAGTGAAAAAGTTGACTACAAAGTTAACCGTAAAATAATATTAAAATAAAAATTAATTAAAAATAAAATTGGATTGTAATTAGAATGCAAATGAGATTTACATGATCACAAATTAATTGTTTTGAGTTATAACTTATTATAAATGAGATTTATACGACCACAAAATTAATTGTAGCACCCTGAAGTGAGGAAACGGTTGTGTGAAAGGGAGAAGAGAAAAGGAAAAAAGATTTTCTCATTTTTCTCTTTCAGTGTTTGGATAGATAGAGAAGTGAGAAATGACACTTCCTCATTCCTTACTTCCGTCCACTTCATTAAAACCAAACAACCCCTATGTCAAAAAACCGTTTTATTCAAAACTTTAACATCTAGCTACGAGCTAACAATGTATATCAAAACTTTGACATCTAGCTATGAGCTAACTAACAATGTATATCAAGCTAACGGAACACTCGACTTTCTTTTGATTTAGAGGTTAAGAATATCTAGATTTCAAGGAAACTGATTGAGGATCAAGCTAACAGACAACTAACTAATCATAAAATGTGGCCAATCTTTCATTGTATCATATCGCACAATCAACTATATTACATAAAAAAACACAAACCTCATTCCATGCAGAAAACATCAATCATTCATGCCTACCTCCCAAAATTTAACTCAAACAACCAAAATGCAATAGACATGACATAAAACTGTGGTCACAAACAGAACCAAAACTAGAGGGGAGTCAAAAAAAAAAAAAACACGCGCATTTTTGAAATGTCAGTGTCTCATTAACTTCACACATTACTACAAATTCCACCCGATGCCGTCCGCTGACTCCCCCTTCTACCAAATTTACATTCACCCCCTCACCAGAAGCTAATATTATATTTCATTAGCAAATCTAAAAATTTCCAAAAATTAGGGGAAAAATTAAACTGAAAGTCACATTTTTAAACTCGCGCTGGCGACGACGCCGGCGTATAGTACGGCGTCTCCGGTCCCTCCTCCTTATCGGATCCAAACCCGAACCCCTTCTCCAAATCCGAATCCGCCAGCTCCTCCCTCTCCTCCTCCTTGATCGTGTACAAAACCCTCGACGGCCCCAAGCACGCCGCCCTCCACCTCTCGAGATCGCACTCCTCCTCCTCCTCCCGCGGCTTCGTCGCCGGCGGCGACCTGGCGGCGGGATCGACGCGCGAGCGGTTCCTCTCGAGGCAGAGGGCGGAGAGGAAATTCGTTCGGGAGGGTCTTTCGGCGGGAGATCTGGCGGGCGCCGCCGCTCGCCGGAGCTTGCGGCGGTAGTGGAGAATGTAGAGGAGCTCGGCGGAGAACCCTAGGAGAGAGAGGGCGGCGGTGAGCATGAGAGAGAGGACGAGCTTCCTCATTTTGGAGAAAACGAGGGGGGGAGTTGGAAAAAGTTTTAGAATAAAGAGATGATGGAAGTTGAATTAAAGAAGCGGGCTTTTGTCAAAGGGACTGTGGGCTTTATGAAGAAGAAGAAGGTTACCGGTGAATCCAGTTGAGTACGGATGTTAACTGGGTGCAGCCGGTTGAATTGCCGTTGGGGGGGAGTTAAGTAACGGTGACGTTGAGGTCAAGGGCGGGTGGCGCGTGATAGTGATCGGTGAATTTTATTGAATTTTGAAAAAAAAAAATTATTTACTATTTAATGTGGACAGTCAAATTACATATATAAATTAGAGAGCAAAATATATTTTTAAACAAAACTAAAAAAAACTGTATGTAGTTAGTGGAGTTAAAAATCGTTTTTACTAATTTATATCACTTATGTATAAAATCATTAGATGAAGTTCATTAATGATTGAACCTGCAAATCTTAGAGGAATCTACTTCACATCTGTTGTAAAACCCGAGAAATTATAACACCGAAACAGAGAATTCTAGAGACAGAGTAGAAGTAGGAATTCTTATTGATTTCTGAAGTGTACATTGAAATGAATCATGAGGACCTTTTTATAGAAAAACTTTGGGGTACTATGCAGTCGCTATGTATGCTTGCGTCGTCGCATAGTAAAAACATTAATACTGCACAGTAAAAGTTGACAGCCATCGTTTCATAACACTCCCTCTTGACTATCAACCATATATGATGTCTCATTAAAAACCTTTCTAGGAAAATCTAATGGGATAAAACCATAGCGAAAGGAAAAAAAGTATACCAACTCTGTATACGTGTTCTATGCTGACTCATTAAAAACCTTATCAGGAAAACCTTGTGGGACAAAATCGTAGTAAGGGAAAAAGTGTGCAGCCATGTAAGCTCCCCTCAAGTTGACATGAATAGTTCTTCTTCATAAGTCTCGCATATGACGCATCCCAATATCACG
The DNA here is from genome assembly GCA_038442645.1 of Agave tequilana. Classification (NCBI taxonomy): domain Eukaryota; kingdom Viridiplantae; phylum Streptophyta; class Magnoliopsida; order Asparagales; family Asparagaceae; genus Agave; species Agave tequilana. The sequence goes on along the minus strand of JAVJIF010003781.1, from coordinate 167,123 downwards.
AATAAGTTTTCTGAGTGTTGTAGTGTCAAGTGCCTTTGTAAAAAGATCTGCCACATTATCACTTGATCGGATATACTGAATATTAATTTCCTTATTCTTTTCATGTTCTTAGCTGAATAAGAAGAACTTTGGGGGTATATGCCTGGTTCGGTCGTTTTTGATGAATCCTTCCTATATTTTAGCGACGCACGCAGCATTGTCTTCAAACAGTACTGTTGGATCTCTGTTGACTAGTAATCCACAAGTTGCTTGGATGTGTTGAGTTACAGACCTTAGCCATCGACTTGCTTTATGGAGTGCTATGACTTCAGCATGAGTAGAATAAGTGACAATAAGTGTCTGCTTTTGTGAACGCCAAGAGTCGATGTACCTCTACATGTGAACACATATCCTGTTTGAGACCTGACTTTATGTGGATCTGATAAGTAACCTGCATCTGCATAACCAATCATTTCTTATTTTGATCCTCTGGAATAAAACAAACCAAAATTAGTTGTGCCTCGAAGATAACGAAACACATGCTTAATACCATTCCAATGTCTCAGTGTAAGAGATGAGCTAAATCTTGCTAATAAATTATAAACAAATGCTATATCTAGTCGGGTACAATTAGCCAGATACATAAGAGCTCCAATTGTACTTAAGTATGGTACTTCAGAACCAAGAACCTCTTCATTACCTTTGCGATGGCGAAATGGATCCTTTTCCACATTCAATGATCTAACAATCATTGGAGTGCTTAAAGGATTTTCTTTATCCATGTTAAAACATTTCAAGACCTTTTCAGTATAATTTGATTGATACAAAAGTATTCCACTTTGGAAGTGCTCAATATAATATTTGGTTTCCCCAAGGTCTTTCATTTCAAATTCATTCTTTAAATACATCATTGCTTTTATGACTTCTTTATGAGTCCCAATGATGTTTAAATCATCAACATATACAGCAATGATAATGAATCCGGATGTTGTTTTCTTCATAAAACACGTGGGCAAATAGGATTATTCACATATCCTTCTTTTAACAAATACTCGCTTAAGCGATTCTACCACATGCGCCCTGATTATTTAATCCATATAATGATCTTTGTAATTTGATCGAATATAATTCTTTAGATTTTGAACTTAATGCTTCAGGCATCTTAAATCCTTCAGGAATTTTCATATAAATATCACTATCAAGCGACCCATATAAATAAGCTGTAACAACATCCATAAGACGCATTTTTAAATTTTTAGAAATTGTTAGGCTGATTAAATATCTAAACGTAATTGCATTCATTACTAGAGAATGCGTTTCTTCATAATCAATTCCAAGTCTTTGTGAAAAACGTTAAGCAACAAGTCGAGCTTTGTACCTCACAATCTCTTTTTTCTCGTTGCGTTTTCGCACAAAAACCCATTTGTATTCTACTGGTCTCACGGCTTCAGGCGTGAGGATAATAGGTCCAAATACTTTACGCTTATTAAGCGAATTCAATTCAGCCTGTATAGCGTCTTTCCATTTTTCCAACCATGTCTATTTTGATATTCAGTGACAGAGTTCAGGATCCTCACTTTCGTTAACAATATCACATGCTACAGAATAGGAAAATATTTTATCCATATTTTTCATCTTATTTCGATCCCATAATCCTCAAGTATTGACATAATCAATAGAGATCTCATGATTTTCTATACCTTCAGGATTTTTCATATCTTGATTTGTCTTATTTTATGTTTCTTATGGAACACATTCTTTCACATTGGGGTCATCATGCTTATTCGCTCCTTTTCTTTTTTGAGGATTTTTATCTTTAGAACCGATTGGTCTACCACGCTTCAGGCGTGTCTTAGATTCATTAGTGACTTCATTCTCGGATTGACTTTTTGGGATTTCAGTCCAAGAAGGAGTATTTACAGCTGGTATGTATGATTTAGTCACTCTTTTCGTATCAGTGAATGCATCTGTCAATTGATTTGCTATTTCTTATAAATGCATAATCATTTGCACTCGTGTCTCATATTGTTTTGTGTGAGGATCAAAATGCAAAAAAGATGCTTCACTCCATGTAATCTCCTTCTCAGCTGTTTCTTTTCTCCCCCCAATGCTAGGAAAATTGCCTTATTGAAATGGCAATCGACAAACCGAGCCGTAAAAACATCACCGATTTTAAGTTCAAGATATCTTATAATAGAAGGAGATTCATAACCGACATATATTCCCAGTCTTCTTCGAGGACCCATCTTTATACGTTGTGGTAGAGCAATCGGTACATATAACACAACCAAAAATTTTAAATGGAAAATATTTGGTTCTTGACCAATGCTAATTGTAGAGGGGAGTACTCATGATATACACTTGGTCCGATGCGAATTAATGTTGCAGCATGTAAAATTTCATGACCCTATATAGAAATAGGAAGTTTTGTTCTCATTATTAATGGTTTAGCAATAAGGTGGAGGCACTTAACCAGTGATTCAGCCAAACAATTTTGTGTATGTACATGGGCAACAGGATGCTTAACAGCTATCCCAATTGACATACAATAATCATTAAAAGGCTGAGACGAAAACTCACCAGCATTGTCAAGTCTAACTTTCTTGATTGTATAATCAGGAAATTGTGCTCATAATCTAATTATTTGAGTAAGAAATCTCGCAAATGCCACATTGCGAGTTGATAATAAACAAACGTATCACCATCTACTAGAGGCATCTATCAATATCATAAAGTATCAAAATGGTTCACACAGTGGGTAATAGGCCCACATATATCACCTTCGATACGTTCAAGAAATGTAGGTGATTCAGTTTTTATTTTAGCTGGTGATGGTCTCATGATTAATTTTCCTAGAGAACAACCTCACATGGAATTTTACTATTTTGAAGGATCTTCTGGCCCTTTAATGTATGTCCATGTGAATTCTCAATAATTCTTCATATCATTATTGAACCAGAATGACCTAATCGGTCATGCCACAGAGTTAATGTCTCTGTATCTTCTTTAACTATCATATGCAACTCTATCATATTTATATATGAGTAATGCAATCCTGAGAAAAGCTTTGGTATTCTAATATGTACTTCTTTCCTGATACATAAGTAGTAGGATACATATATTTCATATTTCCTTCAGTTGCAGGCTGAGTATCATATCCATGAAGATATATATCATTAAAACTCAACAAATTTCTTTTGAATTTTGGTGAAAACAAAGCGTCTTTTATGAAAAATTTTGTTCCATTTGGCAATATAAAGCTGGCTTTATCAGTTCCTTCAATCAAGTCTACAGGACCTGAAATTATATTGATAATTGCCTTTATTGGTTTTTAATCAGAGAAGTACCTTTTATGTTTGAGAATAATGTGTGACTATCCGGTATGCAAATATCTCCAGTTTTGATCTTGACTTTATCATTAGAATAATCCATATCAAGCTTCATGCAAAATAAATCATTTGGTGAGAATAAAATTTTAAACATATTATTATAAATGAAATATTACATTCAACGATAAATTTGACAAAAACATGATAATACAATCATATATCTAATTATCACCAGTATCTACAGAATCACGATGGGTTGAAAGATTAGCAAAATCATCAGTAAAATCTAAAGCATCAAGATGAGTTGAATCATCCATAGGATCATTATGTTCAGTGAAATTCACTTCCTTCTCTTTTCCTTTCAAGAATGCCTTTTAAAGCTTACAAAAGTGCTCCGACGTTTGACACACTCGAGACCAGTACCCTTTGGAATCACATTTATAACATGAACTTCAGGATTCTGAAGAGAACTTTCACGAACATCTTTTTCTTTATCATGTCTTTCTATATGATGCTTCTTGTGGTTCGTGTTATTTTGTGAAAGATTATAAAACCACTTCGACCGCGTCCACGGCCATGGCCACAACCACAACCACGTCTACTACTATGATTATATCCTCGTTCATAATTTTTGAAAAATTCAGCATTTGCTTCTGGATATGCTGCTGAACAAGTGGGACGAGACTGATGATTTTTGATCAAAGTTTATTATTCTTCTCTGCGACAAGAAGAGAAAAATAGCTCAGAATATTTCTTAAAACCACACAATCTATATTGTTGTTGTAGTGTTATATTAGATGCATGAAATATGGAGTAAGTTTTCTCCAGTATTTCTTTATCTGTGATATCCACCCCACAGAATTTCAATTGGGATACTATTCTAAACATTACAGAGTTATAATCGCTGACTTTCTTGAAGTCTTGGAAGCGCAAAGCATTCCATTCATCACGCATGGCAGGGAACACAACTTTCTTTTGATGATCAAATTTTTTTTGAGATTTTTTCACAAGACACTTGGGTCTCTTACTGAGAGATATTCACATTTTAAACATTCATCAAGATGTCTGCGAATAAAGATCGTCGCTTTTGTCTTATCTTGCGACGACGTAGAGTTCATCTCTTTTATGGTTTTAATAAGACCCATTGACTCACGATGCATTTCTATGTAATAACCCAAGACATATAATTCCTTCCCGTGATATCAAGTGGAATGGACTCAAAATTTGCAAAGTTTGACGTGGTGATAACTATAACAAAATACAAAAATAATTAGGATCACAATATTTTATTTCACAATAAAATAGTAAAACTCACATTTCAATCATAATAGCTACAAACAAAAGAGGGAAGATGAAAATTAAAATTAAAAGGTTCAGGTGAAAATCACTTGGATACATATCAACAACAAAAAGGATAATAGTATTGATGATGACGTCGACAATAATAAATTTCAAAATTAGACTAAGCATCTTGCAAAAATTTTAACTAAAAAGCTTGTGAAGATGATGAAAAAAATTGAGAATGAAGAGAGATTGAGAAGTGAGTTATGTGGTTTAGAATTCCCCAATTTATAGAGTAAAAACTAGCCGTTTATAGCCGTTGGAGGAAAAGCAATTTGGATTTAAAAATATCAAATATTATAATAAAGAAGATGACAAAATCAATGCATTGTATTAAGTATTTTATGAGCTATAATATAGGCACGCCACTCTACTTGGTGGGTATTTTGCAGACATAATTAATGAAGCAATAAATAAGAAATAAATATTGGCATACCACGCAACTCAGTAAATCTTTCAATGGGTGTTTGTACAGATATGAATAGTAGAGTAATAAAATATATAATATTAGTAGCTTGGGATTTATTCCACACAAGCATCAATTGAGAGGTTAGTAAAGATAATAACAAAATAAATATTATTAGCTTATCATAATCACATCACTTTACTATAAATAGGTGGCAGAGCCTCCTTTCATATATAGTAGTGGTGCTATATGAATATAATTAGTATAATAATCAAGTTTTTCGTAATCACATCACATTACTATCAATAGGTGGTAGAGCCTTTTTTCATATATAGTAGTGGTGTTATCTGAGTGTTATAAGTAGAATAACTTGCCATTTTTACCTTGAGATTGTAGAGGTAGAGGCTAAGACTTGTGATACGACTTTTCTTAAGCAATGAAAGTAGAGGCTCGTGACAAAACTTTTACCTTAAGCTAATGGAACTAGAGGCTTGTGATAGAAAATTTTTCCTGAGCTGACGGAGGTAAAGGCTGGTGATAGAACTAGAGCGCTCGTGCTGATAACGTGTTATAAAACCCGAGAAATTATAACACCAAAACAGAGAATTATAGAGACAGAGTAGAAGTAGGAATTCTTATTGATTTCTGAAGTGTACATTGAAATGAATCAAGAAGGACCTATTTATAAAAAAAACTTTGGGTACTATGCAGTCACTATGCTTGCTTGCGTCATCGCTTGTGTCGTCACATAGTAAAATCATTAATACTACATGGTAAAGGTTGGCAGCCATCATTTCATAACAACATCCACATTTTATTGTTGCTTTATAATTGATACTTGGTAAATTCAAAAAGAAATATCAAATGAGAATATAACAAGTATCTAGAAGTATCGATATTAGATATGTGTCTAGCGCGAGTAGATTAAAGACTAAAATATGTGATTTGTAATTAAAAGAAAAAATGTATAATTGCATCAAACTATTAAAAGGTGTCTCTTAACTGAAAATTAATATACAGATAATATTTTATAACAACGGACAATCACAAACACGGAAGACTCTTGTTGTTATTATTCTTTCTGGTTTATTAGCCAATATAACACCCATATTGTGTTACATAATTTAATTTAAATAAAATAATAATGCACCCATTTAGTGTTAGGAACCTGCCGGAGATCTAAGTGCAATCACTAGAGAATAACGCAGAACAATCACCAATTGGCAAGAACAAACAGAGAGAAAGATACACAGAAAAAACACATATAACGAGATTCGACAATTGCCTATGACCTCCGGGCAGAAGGGGATAGAGATCTTATTGATCAATCAATTATAGGATATAATATAGGGGGACAATACCCCTCCTTTTATAGGCATATAGTCCACGAAGAAAAGAAAACTAGAAACTCTGAATTCGGATTAGAAACAAATTCATAACCATTCTCATATACGCCCAGAACCCAAACATTGTCGACAGCTGAAGAGATCTGTCGACAGCCTGAGACGCATCCTGCTCTTGGGGAATCGCTGCCGACAGACCTGAACCAGGACCTGTCGACAGTTTTATTGGACTGTCAAAAGTCTAGGGTGGGCCTGTCGACAAGTGACTGTATCTACTGCATTTTAGCACTTCATGCAAAATTCGTGCTATCATCAAGGAGTTAAAAAAACTACATCATTAAGATTTTACACTCTCTATCCATAATTCTCCATCTTGGTGAAGATTTTCCAAATCTGAGCTGAACACAACGAAGCATCATGTCGATTTAACCGGGCTACACCAATGTTTTGTCTATATACCCCTTGCCCAAGGGATCAAGTCATCCGTAGTTCAACAAACCAGCTCCACCGAGCTCAAGCGACTGGAAAGATATGGAGTAACTTCTTGCAATGCTTGAACTTCAATCCCAGAACAACTTTGGCAAGCATATCAACGGAATTCTCCTTCGTGTGAATCTTCTTTAACTCGATATCACCCTCATTAAGAATCTCCCGAATAAAATAAAACCTGGCGTCAATGTGCTTCATCTTTGCATGATAAACCTGTCATGCTATTACAGCTGATCATCAACAGATCCTGATCAATCCCTAAGTTGTCAAGCAATCCTTGAAGCCCACTTACCACCTTCATAGCCTTTGTCATGGTTATATATTCGGCCTCCATAGTAGACAATGCTATATTAGACTGTAGAATAAAACGCCAACTCACTGGTGCTTGGCCAATATAAACACATATCCCATTGTAGACCGGTGTATGTCGAGGTCTCCTGCGTAGTCAGAATCAGTATATCTGATACACTCTTGCTTACGTGTAGAATCTTTCTAGAACACCAAACCAATGTCTATGGTGCCTTTGATGTACCGTAGAATCCATTTTACTATCTCCCAATGACCCCTGCTGGGATCGTCCATGTATCTGCTAACCATTGAGGTAGCTTGTGACAGATCAGGTCTCGTACACACTATTATATACATTAAACTACCAATTGCTCTAGCATAGGGTACGTTAATCATACATTCACGCTGTTCAACAGCCATAGGAGACATAGTAGATTTTAATTTGAAATAATAGACCAGTGGTGTACTTACAGACTTTGTGTCACTATTGATGTTGAATTTCTAAAGTACCACTTCAAATACTCTTTTTGTGTCAAACAAACCTTGCCACCTTTCCGGTCTCACTCAATCTCCATGCCTAGCACATTCTTCTCTTTACCAAGATCCTTCATCTCGTATTCAGAAGACAAGTCCTTTAGTTTATCATTCACGGATCTGCTCTTAGAAGCGATGAGCACATCGTTCACATACAATAGTAGATAGATGAACTATCCACCCGGTAGCTTATTGTAATACACACATGGGTCGTAATGACTTCATGTGTACCTCTTGCCTCTTATGAAGCAGTCGAAATGTTTATACCACTATCTTGGTGATTACTTTAATCCATAAAGTGATTTTGTCAACTTGCATACTATATTTTTCTTTCTTGCAGTCTTGAAGTTCGTCGGCTTAGACATGTAGATTTTCTCTTCAAGATCACCATGGAGAAAGGCGAACTTCACATTGAGATGATCAAGCTCCGAGAGCCCCAGGGTGGCGCGGTAATACCGCAGGGCCTCCTCAGAGATCCGCTCTCAAGTTTCTTCGGAGACTTCCCCAAAGATGGCCTGCGCAAACAGCGCCATTTCTGGCCGCGTCGCGCGTGTGGCCCGCGTCAACGTCTCCCACGAGACCCGCGAGGCCAACGTCATTGAAGGCCAATCTTGCCATGCCCCTCCTCTCAACATTCCTCAGCTCCAAGTTACCAGGGGTTTCCAACAACCCATGAAGCTTAACCGGAATGCTGAATGTCGACAAAGGCGTCGCACACGTTAATAACAGATTGAAAAAGCTAGAAAACCATCTGTCCGGCAGATACAGGACGCGAAGCTCAGGCCCGCGTCCCTTCTGAACTGCATTAGACGCGTGAAGTTTGCGTCTGGATATCAAAACGCAGAACTCAAGAGGCTCGCGTTTCTGAGACACTACTTCACAGACATAATGTTCAGCAACGCGAGATCTACGTCTCTTCTCAGAGACACGAGACCCGTGTCTCTACGTCAGAATGCGGGACTCATGAAGTCTGTGTTTCTCAAGTGTCGCTAGGTGAACACGATAATCAGCAACGTGAGGTCCGCGTCTCTTCTTAGTAGAGGCAGGAGACCCACGTCTCAAAGCCAAAACGTAAGAGTCGCGTCTTTTCTACAGAACGTGAACTCCGCGTCCCTGAACCCTGCGCCCTTGAGACTCGCGTCTCAGAGTTGTGACGCAAAGTTAACATTCGCTCTTCAATGGCTAAGGTTAGAATGGAGCTAAAAGTCCTTATCCTCATAGACTCGAGGCTGGTCTCTTCGATCCCCCTCTGACGGATCTAAGGGACTATTTGATAAAGAAGAGGAGTATTCATCAAATCACTCTACAATGCTATTATGAATGGCTCATCATAGTGGTGCTCTCTGAATGCCACTGCAGCTCACATGTAAGCAAACAGTTGGTGTTCAACCAGTTATCATCTACGTCAGCCTCCCGCTCGACCAAAAGGCATCGCTCCCGTACAAGGAGAACCTTCTTTAATATGGAGTACCCTGAAGTTACTGCAAACATGGTGGGTCCAAGCACTACGCCCAACAGAACTAAAGGGAAGCAACCAATAGTCAGCTCCGATGAGTCTGATACCGAGCCGGAAGAAGTGTATTGGCATACCCACACTCGGACTAGTATAATAGCCCTAGTGGACTACAGTGCCCTAACCTGGGGCATTGAAGTAAGCAAGGCACACTCTGCCATCGTTGAATTACATGCCTCGAACTCTTCTGAAGAGAAAGAATCCTTTGTGTACATGGCAGGGACTCTTGAAGAAATGACCAGGCGTTTTGAACAGCAAGCCCAGGCCTAGAGGGAGCAACTTGATATGATTCTTACTCAACAAGAATCTATCGACAGCCTCAAGCAGATGCTTTCGCAATTGCTTAAGGATAAAAAGAAGAAGCCGAAGACCAAGACTCCTTCCAGGAAGTCCAACAAACAAAAGGAAGGGGAAAGCTCATCTTCTGCATATACTGAGGAGGAGGAGCATTTCAACTTCGAGTCGTCCAAGCCTCCATCAGAAGAGAAAGGTAATTTAGAGAATGAGAGCACTCATTCCAAAAGGATGAGCAAATTGGAGCAGCGACTTGAGGCCCTCGCCAATCGAAAAGGCCTCCAAGAAGCAGGAGTGGTCCGGCTATACCAGAATGAGTGGGATCTTATCCCGTACCCTCTCAAGATCAAGGCTCCGACCTTACAGGCCTTTGACGGTAAGGGGTCACCGAACCAGCACATATACTACTTCAAGTCCCAGAGAGGGAATGTAGTATCAAATGATGTCATCCTGGAACGTTTGTTTATGACACTCTGAAAGGAATTGCTTTTGAATGGTTCATGAAGCTCCCAGAAGGTTTTATCAAGAACTGGGGTGATCTGGAGAAGCTTTTCCTCACCCGTTTTTTGAAGATGATTCGGAGATTACCATGCCAACTTTCCTAGAGACGAAGCAACGGGAAGAAGAGCTAGTTAAAGTATTTGTGGTGAGATTTCCGAATATGTCAGTGGCATGACCGAGGCCACCTTGGTGAAAACATGCCGCCATAATTTGATAATCTCACTCCTAGCTCAGATAGGAGTAGCTGAAAACTGTACCTGAAAACAATTGGTCTAGCAAGGTAAGCAGGCAGAGGAGATTATCACCAGGGTTAAGGCAGAAGAAAATAAGTCCAGACATGAGAATTCAACAAGGCGCTCGCCAGAAGCGTCTTTCCAAGCTAAAAGAAAGGACACACTGGTGACAGAGATGAAGTCTCCCTCTAAGCCCCAACCGGCTAGAGGGGGTAGCTGTTCAAGCCAACCACGCGCCAACAAGCAGTACTCCTTCAAGGACGAGCATGTCAATTCATTGTTCAAGTTACTCAATAAGAGCAACAAGCTGAAGCTTCCTGAAGCTAGACGTCCTGAGGAGGTGGGCAATACCGACAACCCCAATTACTGCTTTGTAGCACAGGATGCTTGGGCACCCTACCAAAAAGCTGCTACATCTTCAAAGACATCCTCCAAGTTTTGATTGATGCAGAGGTACTCAAGCTCCGCCCGGAGCAGAAGAAAGTGACAACTAATATGATGTCATTCCTTCAATTCGGGGTGCAGCCTCCAACGCCAGCCGGAGTAGTTCCCATTCTGAAAGGGGAACTAAGGTGGTCAATACAGATCTACACTACCGGGAGAAAGATCTCGAACCTGTTCCTACTCCTCGGGAAGAGATCATGTGGGTTCATCTCGACCTCGTAGAAGGTCAGCAGTGGACTACTGTTACCAACAAGAAGTCCAGAGGCAAAGCAAAAGCTTCGTCTTGCAATATGGTGTGTGCTTCCCCCCGGGAAGTAAAAACCAATGTCCCCTCGCTAGCTGACTCGGAGGAGGAGACAATCATCTTTGCTGCAGAACCAAATGCACCGCTCGTGGCATAGACTCGCTCGGGTAGTTGTACTTGAAGAAGTACGATGAAATGGTAGTAAATCTGCCTTAATCCACTCCAGAGCCAACCAAGTAATCCACGAAGCAACCCATGGAGAAGCAAAAGGAGCTTCGGTACGCCAAAGTTCTCCGGAAAGACAAAGCAGAGGGATTTTTAGTAATTTACTGCTTTGATATTTTGGCTCAGTTGGCCAACATCACGGCCAGGATTACCCTCTATGAGCTCTAGAGACTGTCCAAGTCAACAAGAGAAGCTCTGAGAGAAGCTTTAGCTGATGCTGAGGCCTTCATGGCTCGGATTCTGGCTAAACCAGAGGAGGAAGATGAAGAAAATTACCTCCATGTCTCTCAACATGTCTCATGGATAATCTTCACTCCAGACGACATGCAAGTTAAGGGAAAATATGATAGGTGCTTGTACTTCACAGGGTATATTGGATCATCTGAAGTGCGCTGAATTCAGGTAGATCCAGGATTCGCGTTGAGCATCATGCGCTGCCGGGTCATGCAGCACATAGGAATCCCCACTCATCGATTGAGTGCCACTCAGACTACCATTTATGGCTTCAACGCTAATGGTACGCACCTGATGGGAAAGATCAAACTCAAATGCCAGATTGGGGACCTAAGATCCAAGGTGACGTGCTATGTTATTGACGCTGACACTTCATATAATTTGCTGCTGGGACGACCATGGATTCATTGCAATTCTATCATACCCTCTATTTTCCATCAAGTCATGAAGTATGTTGATGGAGATGGAAAAGTCCAAATATTGATTGTCGAAAGGCATCCATTCAAGAGGGTAGAGAACTACTCCACAGACTCTCTCCTGTATCATAATTCTCTGAAAACAGACGAGAATACCCAGCCAGAGGAACTAGACTCTGATAATGAAGCTGAAGTCGAGCCATAAGCAGAAGAAGAATATCTTTAGGAGCTGAATTCACTTGTAACGAACATTAATAAGCTCGATGTCAATAACACTGCCAATGATGTAGGCGAGTGGTATATTAATGAAGGTTAGATTTGGATTATTTTTATATATTTGTTTCTAATTCCATACCATCAGATACTAATACCGATATAGATGATGATCTCCCGGTCGGTAATAGATGCCCTGACATCATTGCATGTACCGGTGAGATCGTCTCTCACGGCATATCAAAGCGGTGGTGATGCGCAAGGATCCTTCTTCGAGGTCCCAGCAAGACGCAAAGATTAAAAACCGATCTTTTTCAGAAGAGTCGAGTTCAAACCAATGATTTACGAAGACTCAAAAAGCGAGACTGAACTCTCTCAGTTCTCTCATTACGAGCCAAATGTACTCAGAATGATGGAGAATATGAGGTATGACCTAATAAATGGTCTTGGCTTGAACTTTGGCAAAGGAAGGCGAATACTGCTGCGATCCTTTGTTCTGAAAGGGAAATCCCCTGATTATTATCACCAGACTCGCAGGGGGTTGGACTATGTGTCAACTCCAATCCCGTCTGCCTCTGAGTCTGAAGAGTCCTTATATCATAATCACTCATCAGGCACATCATCGCGGGAGTCAGACGTCAGTGTCGGTAACATCTTCAAAAACCTTTCGGTAAACATGATTTCAACAAGCCACCCGGAAGATGGAGATAAAGAAATGATCCAGTCAGACATGGACCCTTGGATCATACACCTAAATACTCTTTGGGATATTTACTTTGAACAATGCGAACCACCAACAAAGAATAAGGTAACCCGGATTAATCTGGGAGATGAGGCCAATCCTAAGCCCATCTTTATAAGTGAAAGCTTATCACCTCCTAAGAGGAAAGATCTAATATCTCTCGTGTGAGAGTATATAGATGTTTTCGCTTGGGACTACAAGGATATGCATGGGCTCGACCCTCAGGTGGCTATGCATTTCCTCATCATCAGTCCGGACATGAAGCCCCTCAAGCAACAACAACGATGGTTCCGCCCAAAGATAATGGAAGCGATTCAGTCAGAAATCAAGAATCTTATATACTCTGGTTTCATCAGGGAAGAACAATACCCTGATTGGGTAGCCAATATCGTCCCCTTTACCAAGAAGAATGAAAAGATCCGAGTTTGCATTGATTTTTGTGATCTAATGAAGCTTGTCCTAAAGATGAGTTCCCTCTTCCAATCATGGATGTCATGATCGACAACACGTGTGGGTTTTGAATGGATGTCCTTCATAGATGGATTCTCTGGGTACAATCAAATTAAGATGTACTCTGACGACGAGAAGCATACATCCTTAAGGACACTACTAGGGGTGTTTTGCTATACTGTGATGCCCTTAGGATTGAAAAATGCGGGGGTGACATTCCAGAGAGCTATGAATGCAATTTTTCACAAGCATATACGCAAAACTATGGAATGTTACGTAGACGATATTATAGTGAAAAGCCATGCTAAAGGTGATCACATAGCATATCTGAAAACAATATCTAATATCATGCAGGCACATTAATTGAAGATGAATCTCACGAAATCCTTCCTAGGGGTAGCCAATGGTAAATTCTTCGGTTTCGTTGTGACATGCAAAGGAATCCACCTCGACCAAGAGAAAGTCCATGCCATTCAAGAAATGCAACCTCCAAAGAACCTTAGAGAGCTTAAAGGATTCCAAGGGCGACTAGCTTACATCCGAAGGTTTATCTCAAATCTCTTAGGACGATGCCATCTCTTCGCCAAATTGATGAAGAAGGGTGTTTCATTCATCTGGGGCGATGCTTGCCAACAAGCGTTCGAGGAAATCAAGTGGTACCTCACGCAGCCACCATTACTTACAGCTCTGGTATCAGAAAAACCTTTTCTGATATATGTTCAAACTATGGATCATTCTCTAGGAGCTTTACTAGCTCAGAATAATGATCAGGGACACGAGCAGGCAATCTACTACCTGACTAGAACCATGATCGGAGCTGAACATCGATACAACCCGGTCGAAAAGGAATGCTTGGCATTGGTGTTCATCGCCCAGAAGATGCGACACTACCTAGTGGGCCAAACCATACACGTCATATCAAAAGTCAATCCTTTAAGATTGCTTATGATGAAGCCATCATCGCTGATTGGTCGACTAGCGAAATGGGTCATATTGCTCTCCCAATACGAGATTTTCTGCCACAAAAAACTGTGAAGGGACGGCAGTTGCAGACTTCTTGGCTGAACATCCAGATCTAGGATCGATCAAACTTTATGAAGATCTCTCAGATGAGGTAGCTGAAGCTTACATGACCCAGACGACTTTTGAAGAACAGGTGTGGCAACTCTTCTTTGACGGTGCATCAAGAATGGGTCCCCAAGGAAATATTGTAGCAGGAGTGGGAGTAGTACTTGTCTCCCCACAGAACTACGTAATTCCTCGTGCATTCTCATTAACTGAGTTTTGTTTCAATAATGTAGCGAAATATAATGCTCTCTTGATCAGGATGCAAATCGCTGATGAGATTGGCGTTAAAAATCTCAAAGCGTACGATGATTCAAAGCTCATTGTTAATCAGGTTCGTGAGGAGTACGAAGTCAGGCATGAAAACTTAGTACCCTATCACAACACAACCATCCACATGGCGGAGAGGTTCAGAAGCTTCTACAATGACTATGTACCTCGCCAGTAAAATACGCATGTAGATGCACTGGCGTCTCTCGCCGCTTCCTTGGCTCTTTCAGCTAGAGCGGCAGAAAAAGTACTCGTCTACAGCCATGACCTATACTGTCTAAGATTCGCCCTTGAAGATAATGAAATTCTCGCAGGGAATCTTCAAGTCAAAGAAGCTCTATTGACTTCAGTAGGTCCAGAGCTCAGAGATTGGTAATTCTCATACATCGACTATAAATTATACGGCATTCTACCTGATGACCCTAAAGAGACGGCTGCCATTAGAAGGAAAGCCCCAAATTCTACTAAAATACGATCACAAGAACACTGTATCGCGGATCACATAATGGAATCCTCCTCAGCTGCTTATCACATAAAGAAGCACATGAAGCACTCAAAGAGGGTTATGACGGTATTTGCGGAGCTCACCAACCTGGTACAATACTTGGAGATCGACTCTGAAGACTGGGATATTATTGGCCAAAAATGATCCGTGACGCCATCGCTTACGCTAAACGATGCCACGCCTGTCAGATCCATGGCGACTTCATTCATCAGGCACCAAGACATCTTCGTCCTATAATTTCTTCCTAGCCATTTGAAATGTGGGAAATGGACGCGGTTGGTCCTATCAGCCTACCTTCATCCAAAGGACACCAGTTTATCTTACCATAACTGATTACTTCTCCAAATGGGCAGAGACTATCCCTCTAAATAAGGTAAAGATATCTGGCGTGATCAAGTTTATCAAACATCACGTGGTCTACCACTTTGGCGTGCCACGATAGATTATGCACGATAATGGGCCTCAGTTCGTCAGCCAAATGTTTCAGAGATTCTACAATAAGTTCAAAATCCAAAGTGTGTCTTTAATGGCATACTACCCCGCTGCTAATGACCTTGAAAAAGCTTTTAATAAAACCATTGGGAAGCTTCTCAAGAAGTTCGTCTCAAAAAGTCAACGCGATTGGGACGACAAATTAGGTGAATGCTTATGGGCTTATCGCACAACAGTGAGAATCCCGACAAAAGCTACACCATTCTCTTTGGTGTACGGCTGTGAAGCCGTACTCTCACTAGAAATCCAGATTCTATTTTTGCGGATTGCTTTGACAACGAAAATGAAGGATGAGGAGAAGTATTGACTGTGACTCTAGGAGCTGGAAGCTTTGGACGATAAACGCTTGCAAGCTCAATAGCAAATCGAACTTTACCAAGCTCGAATTTTTAGAGCCTTTAATAAGAAAGTTAAGAAACGAACTTTCAAGAAAGGCGACCTCGTCTTGGCTGTCAGAAGACCCATGGTAATGACACATAAGATGAAAGGAAAATTTCAACCCAAGTGAAAAGGACTATTTGTGGTAGAGCCAGTCTTCTCAAATGGAGCATATCGCCTAATAAATCCAGAAGGCAATATACTTATGATGTCAATTAATGGCAAATTCTTGAAGAAATACTACCCTTGATCATGTTAACATTAAACCTCTGATCATTGGGTCAAGTATGTATGACGCTTTTATCGAATGCGTTCCCCTACGATGGAATTCTCGATTAACAACTATGTTCTGCTCAACACGAGCATGATGCAACTAATGCCAACGATCAAATATCGTTGGAGTTCTAATCAGCACATAAGAAGCTGGTTAATAGGAATGGTCGGGTGAACAGCACTGGGAACATGATCCAATCCTCGACAGAATTGTGTTGATAAAGATAAACTAACTGAGTATTAGTTTTGTTACTCTTTTTTAGAGGCTACCAAAAGCTGACGCCTCTGACGGCTAAGGATAGAGGAAAATGTTGGCTTTTAAGTCCAATATAAGTTCTCGACAACTCATCATGCTGAAAGGAATAGCATGGCTAGCCCAACTTAAACGGTAGTTGGTAAAGGCATACCAAATCTGTTGATAACTGAGAGTTTGCTAAAATTTTAAGAGATTTGGTCCCGCCTTTCCCTCCAAAATCCCCTACCAATTCCCTTCTACCGAATGGTAGGACCACAAAAATACTTATGTCCATTTCCCTGGCAAAATAAGCGCAAACTTTTCATGTTAACAGTAAATCTCTAAAATAAGCGCAAAGAGACAACCCATCGGGGATCTAAATATTTCTTCACCGTTAGAGGTGTGATATTAACTTAACGGATTGGATTGAATCTTGTCAGAGGTGTAATATTAACTTAACCTGACGAGAATAACAGTAAATCTCTAAAATAAATCTTACTTGTTATTCTCGTCAATATAATGGCAGGTCCACTCAGAATCATTGTTAGGTTAATATCACACCTTTAACAGTGTTCTCTTTGCTCCCCAACTGAGTCTTAATTACGTTAATACTAAACCTCTGATGATAGACTCAATCACAATTCCCTGCGGAGTAAAAACTTCACTTGTCATTCTCATTCGTAGAATGGCAAGTCCATAAAACATGTTCCACTCCTGTTAAGTTAATATCACACCTCTGATAGTAACCTTTTTGAATTCTTTAAATGAAAATTTCAACTTTGAGTTACTAAGTTAAAATACTACACCTCTAGCAAATCGAAGGTAATCACTTGTCTGGTTTTCAATACAAAAGGAAGTCAAGACAAATAAGAAGGCAGAAAAAAGTGTCACTTTTATTGATATTCAAAAAATATGAAAGTGATACAAAATGCACTCTTATCCAATAATATTGAGTGTTAAAACAAAAGAGTACAAAGAAGTCCCTCTTGCTCAACGAAAGGCTGCACTCACTCCTTAAAATATTGAAGATACACAAAGTTCATGTTTTTGACTGTGGCCAGAAACAACAGATCAACTTCCTCTCCTCTTGAGAATAATGATATTTCTCGAGGTCAAAATGCAAGGGAGCATTCTGATTCCACTCGACCAACTAGGACAAAGGTCATCACAAGGCCGTAATCCTTCGCTTAATGGGAAGCTTCGCTACTAGAAAGTCATCCAATGAGCATGAGTTTTTCGTCACTATCCCTTCTTTAAACAAGATTGGTGAAGGGAGGATCCGAGACCTTACTGGTGATGTCCTCTTTTCCGTGACCTTCAAATTTTTCATGCTCATTGTAATCAGGAAGTATCCGAGACCTTAATGGTGCATCATGCTCAATAACATCTTTATGTGTATCGAGAATTGCACGGATCTTCCTCGCCCTTGGATAGAAGTTCTGACTCCTCAAGTGGTCGCCAATCGAACGAACTGGTCATTCCATGTCTACCTTAGTGGAACCAACACCAACGATATGGCCAAGACCTACAAGAAGGGAAAAACCTGAGGGTTAAATTTCTGCAAAGACAAAAAACATGAATCCAGAAGCACGGATGCGGGTCTAAAGTTATGAACTCCAAACGCGAGTCTTATAAGCAAATTTCGCATTTAAAGCTTCATGATGCAGAGTTTACCACACTCTGCAAATATAGAAAATATGGATCCGAATGCAAGCCCAACATTAGACTCGTATCTAATGATTGAAATGCGGGGCATATATTAAAGGAGCAGACGCGGGCGTTAAAAGTTTTCTAAGTCATGAACTCCAGACGCGAGTCTTATATACAAAACTTGTGTTTAGGGCGTTAAGACGTAGAGTTCGCCACACTCGCGTCTAAAGATCTCAAAAGAGCAGTCTAAAATTTTTTTCTAAGTTATGAACTCCAAACGCGAGTCTTATATGCAAGACTCGCGTTTAAGGCCTCAAAATGCTAAAGTCACCATGCTCACGTCTGAAGAACTCGGGACTCAGAAATCTATAAGCTCGTGTTTCACAGTCAACGCAAAGATCGCGTTTGCAGAGCATGGACACATGGATCTCAAGTCGACTGTCTAAACTTCAAGAAAGAAGTTTCAGATGTTTCAAGAGGAGATCAAGAGACAGAGCATGGACGCATGGATCTCAAGTCAACTATCTAAACTTCAAGAAAGAAGTTTCAAAAGTTTCAGGAAGAGATCAAAAGACATTCTCTTTATGATCGGTGATGACGGAGCCACAAGACGTATATAGAAAACTGTGTCATCATTTTCACTAATATCTCGTATTTGTTGGGTCCCTGCACAGGACGCTTGAAGGTTATAGGGAAGAGGACGTCACCAGTAAGGTCTCTGATCCTCCCTTCACCAATCTTATTCAAAAAAGTGACAGCAACGAAGAACCCAAGCTCATTGGATGACTTTCTGGTGGTAAAAATCTTTCATTAAGCAAAAGATTACGGACTTGTGCAGGAGGAGGCCTTTCGTGTCCAGTTGGTCTGGTGGAATCAGAATATTCACTGTATTTCGACCTCGAGAAATGCCATTGTTCTCAAACAAGAAAGGGTGAAAGTAGATCTACTATTTTGGATGTAGAGAACGAGTCACCTACTTTTGAAGTAAAGACTGAATTATATAAGAAATTATCTCAATGTAACACCTTGTATCTTCTTTATGCTTAATCATTAATTAATAAAATTTTTCCTTTTCGATCAATGACTTGTCTGGTGTTCTTTTTGCTCTTTTCAAGTTTTCTATATGAGAAAAACCTTAGCATGTGTTTACTTTCAAGTTCTTCATATGAGAAAAACTTTAGCATGTAAGTTCTTCAGAAAAACTTAAAGAAAGGAAAATTTTCACCAAGTAATTTTTTTGAAGGAACCTAAACCAAGACTAGTCTTGAAAATGATAGAATTAGTTTAGGAGAAAGAATTCACTGGGAATAAAAGAAGGGTAGATCTAATAGACCGTCTGTTCAGAGGTGACCGACTGGACGTGACAGGTTAGGGGTTATTAGACCCAAAATTTTGTCGTTCAGAGGTGATAAACTGGACGTAAGAACAAAAAAGAGTGAAATTAGATACTCGTCGGTTCAGAGGTAATGAACTAGACATAACCGATCAAGAATTATCAAACTCAGAATATTTGTTGTTCAGAGGTGATGGACTGGACATGACAACAAAGGAAAGTCCATGAGGGACTGAAGATGAAATTCAAATATTGATCAGTTCAGAGGTGATGGACCGGACATAACCGATTGAAAAATACTCTAATTCAGAGTTTTACCATTTAGAGGTGAAAAGCTGGACATGTAATGCCCTGATCCCAAGCGTATGGAGACGCTACGGCGACGTACATACGCAAGGCAGAAATACCCTCATATATGTACGCTAAGCCTCAGTACAGGGAATAAATATAATAAAGACAATTATTCTAGCATTAAATAAGTATAAGAATACCTGCAGAGAAGGGTCAATGATCATAATAGATATGAGAATAAGGATAAATATGAAAATAGAAGCAAATAATAAAGGTACTTATGAATCATATTTGTAACACCCCGCTCCCAGAATACGTACCTAGTTACGTATTCGTATTTTCTGATCGTATTTTTCGATTTACTTCCTGTATTTATTTTGTATTATGAATTATTTATATGATCGTTTTGTCTTGGATCCGGATTCGTGGACTCAGAGTCTGCTCTTCTCTGAACCAGGGACCCGATCCTAGTGTCTTACTCAATTTGGTCTTTCCGGTATTCAGATTTGATCGATTTCAGTTTCAAACATCATTTTCCAATATTTTAGATTTTCTATGATTTTTTGGAATTTTTCTGAATTAAATGGAAAATCTTCAAAACTGGTGTCGACCAGCACCGCTGACCGATTCCTAGATTTTTAATTTACAAATGGAGTCAAATTTTGAGAAATTGCTTTCCTATATTTGCTTAGAATAATATTTACTATCTTAATTCATTTTTGAGAATTTTCAGAATTTATCAGATTTCTGCCAGATTTGGTGTCGACCGATATTGGCGGCCGATTCCAGAATTTTTAATTTAAAAATAATAAAGAATTTCTTGAAACGAATTTCACCGTGATTCTTAGAATAATATTCTTGATTTTTGAGAATTTTTGCGGGTCGTTCCGAGATACTTGATTTTCGGACGATTTCGGTATTTTTCCGAAAGTTTTGCGCATCCGCAACTAAATCCCAGGAATCCGCTACTCTAATTATTTTCACTTTTTCTTCTAAGTGAATATCTTCCTTTTTTAATTTCTTTTCCTTTTTCCTTTTTCTTTCCTTCCTTTTCCTTCCACCAAATTCTACAAAATTCTCCATTCTTCCACCAAAAATATCTTCTCCAAAAATATCTCCTTTCCTCCAAAAATATCTTCTCCAAAATAACCCAAACCACTCAAACTCCTCTCCCATCACCATGGCCGGCCAAAGAGCCACGTAACCCCTCCATTTTACAAAAAAACCCCTCCCTAAACATTTTTACATCACCTTCATAATTCCAATTCCTATATAAACTTTCCTTCTTCATTCCACTTCATTTTTCTCTTCACCAAAACTCTAACCACTACCAACTCCTCTTTCATCTCCACCACAACAACAACCACTACAACTTCTCCAACTCCTTACCTTCATCTTCTTCCTCCTCCATCTCCATGTAAACCACCACAAACTCCAACAACTCCACCAAAGCCTCCACCTTCTCCTTTACCTTCTCCAAAAATACCACCACCATCAAAACCCTCCACAAAACCACCACCCCATCACCACATCAAGAGCCGACCACCTCCTTTGGATTGGGGCCGAGCTCTTCTTCGTCGGTAATATCTCCGATGATTATTCCGGTATTCGTTCGCGATTATTCCGGTAATCATTACGGTGACGATTACAACGACAAACAACTAACATCACCATCACCTCTACTATTTTCCACCACCATCTTCACTTCCACCATCACTTTCACCATCATAACACCACCTCCATCTTCACTACTTCAACCTCCAAACATCACCTCCTTCACCTTCTTTTCCATTACTCCATCAAAATCCAACTCCTCTACCAAATAACACCACCACCAAAGCAAGCACCTTTCCCTTTCTCTCTCCCTCCTCCTCTCTGTATATTGTTGACGCGGATCTCACCCCCGCGTCCAGGCAACGCCTTAACGCGGATCTTCGCGTTCTTGGCATCTGTTTAAATGCGGCTTTCGCGTTCTTGTACCGACGCAACGCGGAGTCCATGCCCGCGTCTGTGTCCCTTTCATGTCTGCACGACGCGGAGCTAATGCCCGGTCTGTGTTCTTCTCATGCTAACGCGACGCGGAACCCATGACCACGTCCACGTTCTTCTCGTGTCCTGACTTGAACGCGGGTCTCGACCCCCGCATTTGTGGCACCTTTGCGACGCGATTTCCGCGTCTGTGACTCCCGCGTCTATGACTCCCGCGTCTCACTCTCAAAACCCGCGTCTCCCTGTGCACTCTCTCCTTCCATATACTTCTCTCTCTAGTTTTCCTCTCTCTTTCTCTCTCTAACTCTTTCTCTCTCCTCTTCACTTATTATATTTATGGCGCGTACGCGAGTTCCATGGATTTCAGAGTTTTCGGTTCTTCCGGAGATTTAGGCGAGTGTCCTCGCTCTCGCCACCATTTGGGTTTCCCCGCTTTGTCGGGTCAACATGTATTTTATTCCATGTTGACATGTATTTTGTATTGGGCTGAGTCCCTGTATTTGTGTATGGCCGAGTGCCAATGACTGGACATGTATTGCTTTGTGACGAATGCTTGTATTAGGGTAGTTTAATTCTTGTACATATACCAAGCCTGTGTTGTATTTTACTGTTTTATACCATGCGTGGTCGACCCTTCGTGGTCGTTGGACTCTGGGTTTTTGCCCACTCTTGGGATGGCTAGTAGCCACCGAGAGTGCACTTAAACCCCGAGCGTACTTGACTTCCGGACCCTTCAGCCTCCGGTCTCTCACGATCTCGAAAGGGAAGTGATTGGGACCGACAGGTCTCTCCGTCCTTCAGCCTCCGGTCTCTCACTATCTTGAAAGAGAGGTGATTGGGACCGTCAGGTTCTTCAGCTCCGCCTGGTTATCATGATCAGCACTCAGCACTTTACCACTAGATTCGTCTAGGCGAGAGGCTGCCGGATTTTCTACTAGCACCTTAAGCCGAGTTGTCCCGATAACCTTGCCAGACGCTCCAGTGTTAAATACTGTTTGCTATCTGTGCCTCCAGCTTGCTCAGCTCCGCTTGGTTGTGCTCAGCTACTACTTTATCACATGCCATGTACTTACCTGATATGTTAACACTTGACATGCCATTACTTCATACCTGTCAACTACATGCTACTATTTAACACCTGTTTGTATCACCTGTCAAATGATATGTTATCACCAAACATGCTACTACTTGGCAAGGCCCCTTGTTATGACATGACTTGCCATCCGGACTAATATCAATCTCTTGACTTGATTGGTCACCTGCCAAATATCATCCTCCTGTCATGCTATCACTTGACACCCGGCATGATATACTTGACCTGTGATTATCTCATTTACGGGAATACTACACTTGTTATCCTGCATTACATGCAGTGACTTGAATCTTGTACTTGTTATCCTGTATTATATATACAGTGCCCTGAATTTATAGTACTCATGTACTCCTGAATTCCTGATCATGTCTTGTACCTTCTATTCCCGTAAATTTGATAACTACCTAATAAACCATAAAACTGGACAACTTACATTGGGTCGGGGGAAACTTGCGGCTATCAATACATGTTTGTGTTTACAGTGGTATTAGGCATGTTGTGCAACTAAAACTTCCGGTCTGACCTGTGGGCCTCCAGGGGACCGAGGGGAGAGCTGGCTCCCTCCTTCCTGGTACCATCTTGATAAGGGCATCCATAAGACCCTCCTGAAATCGCCTTGCGGTAGGTTCCGTCACCAAGCAACGGAACATCCTGGGCCGTGGTCCCGGGTATGCACGGGACCCACTGTAAACATTGTTCGTTGATACCCCCGTTGGTTTCCAATAACAACCTTACTTTACTCAGATGTGGATATATGTGTGCTGGAACGCTAATTCACATATCTAGACATCAGGGTAAGACGAGTAATAATAATAATAAAAGATGCCAACTATGGATCCGTCGTATGCTTTACCGAGCTTACTTCTATTGGGTTTTACATCGGATTTCTGGTTTTATGATTAGTATCATATTCGCTGCTCATACCCTGCTTTATTCCTTGTGTTCCATTCCATCAGTTTCATGTTCCTATCTTACCATACCATGAGTACTTCCTGCTTGATATCACTTGTTATATATCTACCTGCCTATACATGTTTATGCTCACGACACGGTTTTCAATGCATGATTATGATTCAGTTTTATCGATACACTTGTACTTATCTCAGCACGCCATCTGGCTTTTGTATTACCACTCGCCTGGGGAGTTCTATCTGACTCCCCTGGATTCTCATGTCCAGGTCATGGAGCTTAGAGCGTGTGGATTCCCCCAGTTGTTGATCAGAGTGGCGCAGCGGTAGCGTGAATCATCAGCAGACCGTTCAGAACCCCATCCTTCCAGGCCCCCTTGTGCGGCTCTAGAGTTTTCCTGTTATGACTCTGAGCCTGTTTTTGTACTGTTCATACCTGTACATCTCCTTGTATTCTCGCATTTGCGCCTATCGGTAATGTAATATTATTGTAATATTTGTCACCTCTGGTGATAACTTTGTAATTGTACTCATGTGTTGGAATGTATAATACACCATTTGCTTCCGTACTCTGATTCTTGCCTGTACTGATGCTTAGCGTATATACGTGAGGGTATTTCTGACCTGCGTATATACGTTGCAGTAACGTCTCCGTACCCGCCGGGATCGGGGCGTTACAGGATGGTATCAGAGCCTAGGTTCTCACATCCTCAGTACGTCCAGACTGCAAATTAATGGTAAAGAAATTTGCAGCTGGAATGCATGAGTCCTGGTTATACAATCCAACTACAAGTACAGAGTTATCTATTCTTGATCATCTTTCCTTTGATTCCTAATCCCTTCCATCTTTCCCCTGTTTTGGTTTTTCGAAGCCTTTATACCAACTTAAGATATGAATAGACTAGAGAAGTAGCGGCTGGTTCTAAATGAAGCGATTATATGATCTCTTTGGCCAACTCTTTGAAGTTCGGGTATTCTCAGGATTGATCCTAATCGGGTTATCTTTCAGGAGTCAATAGTCGGAATTCTCTACGGATATTCTACATTCTCGGCTATATCTTTCAGAGTGATTGATGCCTGGTATTCAGAATTCTCAATTATCGGTCTTCTTTATTATGCTCATGACTATCAGGGTTTCCTATACCTTCAGTATTCTGGCTTATTCTCGGAGGGCTAACAAGTATCCAACTCTATTGCAAAGTAACGACATCAGATCAGTATTATTTGGTACCGTTCAAAAACTTATACAGCCAGAGGTGTAGAAGATATCTATATTATGATTACTGTTTCGTCAACTTGAGAGCCCTGCCTATAGTACTTCATATCTTGAATGGTATAAATTCCACCCATGTCCCCTTTGTGTTCATTTTACCCCTTATCGAAATTACGAGGACGCAATTTTTTGTAAGGTGGATGGAATGTAACACCCCGCTCCCAGAATACGTACCTAGTTGCATATTCGTATTTTTTGATCATATTTTTCGATTTACTTCCTGTATTTATTTTGTATTATGAATTATTTATATAATCGTTTTGTCTTGGATCCGGATTCGTGGACTCAGAGTCTGCTCTTCTCTAAACCAGGGACCCGATCCTAGTGTCTTACTCAATTTGGTCTTTTCGGTATTCAGATTTGACCGATTTCAGTTTCAAACATCATTTTCCAATATTTTAGATTTTCTATGATTTTTTGGAATTTTCCTGAATTAAATGGAAAATCTTCAAAACCGGTGTCGACCAGCACCACTGACCGATTCCTAGATTTTTAATTTACAAATGGAGTCAAATTTTGAGAAATCGCTTTCCTATATTTGCTTAGAATAATATTTACTATTTTAATTCATTTTTTGGGAATTTTCAGAATTTATCAGATTTCTGCCAGATTTGGTGTCGACCGATATTGGCGACCGATTCTAAGATTTTTAATTTAAAAACTATAAAGAATTTCTTGAAACGAATTTCACCATGATTCTTAGAATAATATTTTTGATTTTTGAGAATTTTTGCGGGTCGTTCCGAGATACTTGATTTTCGGACGATTTCGGTATTTTTCCGAAAGTTTTCCGCATCCGCAACTAAATCCCGGGAATCCGCTACTCTAATTATTTTCACTTTTTATTCTAAGAGAATATCTTCCTTTTTTAATTTCTTTTCCTTTTTCCTTTTTCTTTCCTTCCTTTTCCTTCCACCAAATTCTACAAAATATCCCCTTTCCTCCACCAAAAATATCTCCTTTCCTCCAAAAATATCTTCTCCAAAATATCCCAAACCACTCAAACTCCTCTCCCATCACCATGGCCGGCCAAAGAGCCACCTAACCCCTCCATTTTACAAAAAACCCCCTCCCTAAACAATTTTACATCACCTTCACAATTCCAATTCCTATATAAACTTTCCTTCTTCATTCCACTTCATTTTTCTCTTCACCAAAACTCTAACCACCACCAACTCCTCCTTCATCTCCACCACAACAACAACCACTACAACTTCTCCAAATCCTTACCTTCATCTTCTTCCTCCTCATCTCCATGTAAACCACCACAAACTCCAACAACTCCACCAAAGCCTCCACCTTCTCCTTTACCTTCTCCAAAAATACCACCACCATCAAAACCCTCCACAAAACCACCACCCCATCACCACATCAAGAGCCAGCCACCTCTTTTGGATTGGGGCCGAGCTCTTCTTCGTCGGTAATATCTCCGATGATTATTCCGGTAATCGTTCGCGATTATTCCGGTAATCATTACGGTGACGATTACAACGACAAACAACTAACATCACCATCACCTCTACTATTTTCCACACCATCTTCACTTCCACCATCACTTTCACCATCATAACACCACCTCCATCTCCACTACTTCAACCTCCAAACATCACCTCCTTCACCTTCTTTTTCATTACTCCATCAAAATCCAACTCCTCTACCAAATAACACCACCACCAAAGCAAGCACCTTTCCCTTTCTCTCTCCCTCCTCCTCTCTGTATATTGCTGACGCGGATCTCACCCCCGCGTCCAGGCAACACCTTAACGTGGATCTTCGCGTTCTTGGCATCTGTTTAAACGCGGCCTATGCGTTCTTGTACTGACGCAACGCGGAGTCCATGCCCGCTTCTGTGTCCCTTTCATGTCTGCACGACGCGGAGCTAATGCCCGCGTCTGTGTTCTTCTCATGCTAACACGACGCGGAACCCATGACCGCGTCCGCGTTCTTCTCGTGTCCTGACTTGAACGCGGGTCTCGAACCCCGCATTTGTGGCACCTTTGCGACGCGATTTCCGCGTCTGTGACTCCCGCGTCTGTGACTCCCGCGTCTCACTCTCAAAACCCGCGTCTCCCTGTGCACTCTCTCCTTCCATATACTTCTCTCTCTAGTTTTCCTCTCTCTTTGTAACGCCCCGATCCCGGCGATACGGGGGCGTCACTGCAACGTATATACGTAGGTCAGAACTACCCTCCCGTATATACGCTAAGCATCAGTACAGACAAGAATCAGAGTACGGAAACAGTGGTGCATCATACATTCCAACACATATATATACACAATCACAGAGTTATCACCAGAGGTGATGAATATTACAATAATATAACATCACAGATATGCGCAAATGCGAGAATACAAGGAATATACATAAATGAACAGTATAAAGGGAGCTCACATACAGGTATACAAGGAATGTACAAGTATGAAAAGCATAAAAGAGCACTCACGAGTTTGCTAAGGGGAAACTCGAGAGGCATACAGGGGGTCTGGAAGGATGTGGCTCTGAAGGTCGGCTGGGGATCCACGCTACCGCTGCGCTACTCTGATCAGCCACAGGGAGAAGCCACGCTCCAAGCTCCATGACCTGGACATGAGAATCCAGGGGAGTCAGTGAAACTCCCCAGGCGAGTATGATACAATGCCGGGTGGCGAGCCAGGATGAGTACGAGTGTCAAGTACAGAAGACAGGAGGGTTAGAACACAAATGAAGTATATGTGTAAACGAGTACAACGAAACCATCAGGAAACCGGAAATCCCAAGTAAAGCTGTATGCAAGATTGATTGTATATGCTTAGGTCACGGTCCCATGAGATTAGTACATCGAAGGAATAATCCAAACAAGGAAACCCTCATCTATATACTTTTATCTCATGCCACCGAATATCCAAGCATATAGAATCAGAGTTGCAAATCATATGAAAGTCATAACAGGAATACATCTCGGAAATCATGACATGAAAATACAGGAGTCCATAATAAGAGTCCAAAAACAGGCATCAAGGCATGAACTTATTATTATTATTATTATTACTTGTCCTACTCATATATCTCGGTATGTGACCTGGTGTACGGCCAACCCACATACATCCATATATAAGCTAGCCAAGGTTGTTAACGGAAGCCGATGGAGAACTGATAGCCTTTCTTATAGTAGTTCCATACCCCTGGAACCGGTAGGTATAATCAGTAATATCATAACACTTTCGCCATTGTATATATATATATATGTATATATATATATACTTTAATTCCGTCACTATAAGCAAGGTATCATTCCGGCATCCATCACTTCCTCCCATACCCATACAAGTTGTCCATTTTATCGCTTATTAACATAATTATCAGAGTTCGGGAATGAGTCATATCATAACAGCAATACATAACAGTGGTCAGTACATAACGGTAATCAGGTACTACATTCCCTTTATCATGATAATTATGAGAATCGGTGTATCATGCTTGGTGTCAAGAGATAGCATGATAAGCGGTGATGTATATCAAGTAACATGTATACCAAGAGATTGATAACAGTCAGGTAAGCCAGGTCATGACAAGAGGGTCTGGTCAAATAATAGCATGTCAGGTGGTCAGGTGGTAATATACCAGATGTCAGGTGATATACATGTGGTAAAAGGTAGCATACAACTAACAAGTCTAAAGTAATGGTATGACAAGTGGTAATATAGAAGAAAGCCGGAATCCAACGACCACGAAGGGTCGGCCACGCATAATATACAAAGTAGTGAAAGACATGTAAACATGAAATGGAAATATGAGTTGAAATACTTGTCGAACCAACGAAATAGGAAAACTCAAATGACGGCGAGAGCAAGTGAGATTACTCGCCTAAATCACCAAAACGCCGAAATATCCGGAATCCACTGAAGTTCGGAATGCGCCGCAACCTGTGATATAAATATGTAGAGTGAAGATGAGAGAGAGAAAGAATGGAAGATGATGTGTGTCTAGAGACAAGTCAAGTAATACCTATAGGTGATGTAAGTCTAGAAGGTAAGGTTCATGTTCAAGAAAGGAATCAACTAAGATGGCTAGGCAAAGTTAGTCGACTAGGATGGAAGAGTAGTCGACTAATAGTGGAGTTAGTCGACTAACAGTCTGGTATAGTCGACTAGAACTGGTTTCCAGAGAGTTGGGTTTGGTTTCAGGGAATAGTTAGTCGACTAGGTTAGGAGGGGTAGTCGACTAATAATGATCTTAAGTCGACTAACAGATACTTAAGTCGACTAAGTCTGTGATACAGAAAGTTGGGGTTTCTGTCTCAGGATAAATTAGTCGACTAGGGAAGAATGGGTAGTCGACTAATAGTCTATAGTCGACTAATAATATAGTCAAGTCGACTAGGGCCGAGAGTTAAGGTTTCTGGTTTCAAGCAAGGTTAGTCGACTAGGGTCAAGAGTGTAGTCGACTAAGGGTCTCTAGTCGACTAGGAAAATAGGTAAGTCGACTAATACTGTGTTTCCAGAAAAGGTTAAGTTTCAGCTAAGGGTTTCTAGTCGACTAGGTTCTAGGTCAAGTCGACTAATCGTCTGGAAACAGCAAACAGAACAGATTTCTAGGGTTGGGTTTGATGACTAAATAATCAAGGATTTAAAGACATAATTGAACATGATATGTGAACTTAAGCATGCTAAGAAATAACCAAGTCTTGGTGATGAAAATTACCTACCAAAAGAGATGGTTGATGATGGAAGTTGATGATGAAGAAAAGGTGGAGTCTTTGATGGAGTTGATGACCTTGGTGGTTGTTTCCATGGTGATGAAGGAAGAAGAAGATGAAGCTAGGTTGGAGAGGTGGTGGTGGTTGCCTTGGTGGAGATGAAGGAGATGGAGGTGGTGAAAGCTAGGGTTTGGCTTTTGGTGAAGAGAAATGAAAAGAAAGGGATTGAAATGAAAAGGAAATGTATATATAGGATTTGGATTTTGTAAAGGGAGTTGCAATTAAATGAAAGGGGAGGGCTTAATTGCAAAGTGGGGGTGAGGTGAGTGTCCTTCTCTTGGCCACTTGGCCGGCCATGGGGAGAGAGAGAATGAGTGGGATTTTAAAAAAAGGGATTAGGTGAAAGTGAGTGGGATTATGTGGAAAATTGGAATTATTGGAAAATTGGAAAAGGCTTTGGTTAGTGGAGGAAGGAAAGAAAATAAAGGAAAAGGAAAAATGGAAAAGAAATTATAATGAGAAGATATTTTCTTGGGAAAGAAGATGAAAATAATGGAAGTGGCGGATTCCCGGGACTCAGTTGCGGATGCGGAAACCTTTCGGGAAAAATACCGGAATCGTCCGAAATTCAAGTATCTCGGAACGACCCGAAATAATTACCAAAAATCAATAATAATATATAAAGACCAATAGTGAAATCCGTTTGAAGAAATACTTTATAGTTTTGAAACTAAAAATCCCGGAACCAGTTATCTACCGACTCCGATGGAATTTTCATAAAATCATAAAATCCTCAGAAAAAGCATGTAGGTAAGAAATGTGATTCTAAGAAATAAAGTCTAAAGAATCATCATGAAATTCCAAACCGTTTGAGAATTAAAAATCCAGGAATCGGTCAGCGGCACTGGCCGACACCGGTTTTGAAGACTTTCATTTTAATTCCAGAAAAATCTAGAAAATCATAGAAAATATATAATATTGGAAAATGATATTTAAAACAGAAATCGGTCAAATCAGAATACCGGAAGGACCAAATCGAGTAATACACTAGGATCGGGCCTTCGGTTCAGACTAGGGCTGACTCCGAATCCACGAATCCAAATCCAAGACAAAACAGTCATATAAGGAATTCATAAAGCAAAACAAATACAGGAAACAAATCGAAAAAATACGATCGGAAAATCTGAATACGCAACTAAGTACGTATTCCGGGAACGGGGTATTACAATCCACCCACCTTACAAAAATTGCGTCCTCGCAATTTCGTTAAGGGGCAAATTGAATACAAAGGGGACAAAGGCTGGAATTTATACCAATTAAGATATGTAGTACTAAAGGTAGGGCTCTCAAGCTGGCCGAATAATAATCATCCTCCGTACTTCCGGCTGTATGAATCTTCGAATAATGCAGAATAATACTGATGATGTCGTGGCTGTGCAATAAATGAGCCAGAATACCGAAGATAAAGAAAACCCTGATAGTCCTGAGCATAATAATAAAGAAGACTGATAATTAAGAATCCCGATTACCAGGCATCAATCGCTCTGAATGATATAGTAGAGAATGTAGAGTATCCGTAGAGAATCCCAACTGCTGCCTTCTAAAAGATAGCCAGATCAAGATCGATCTGGAGAATACCAAGCTTCATAGAATTGGCCGAAGAGATCACATACTAGCATCATCCAGAACCAGCCACTACCTCTCTAGTCTAGTCATATCTTAAGTTGGCATAACGCTTCATAAAACCAAAACATAAAACCAAAACAGGGAAAGGATAGGAGGAATTTGGAATTAAAGGAAAGATAGTCAAGGAGGGATTTGAAATCAAAGGAAAGATAGTCAAGAAATAGATAACTCTGCACTTGCAGTTGGAATGTATAACCAAGACTCATGTATTCCAGTTGCAAATCTCTTTACCATTGATTTGCCTTCTGGACGTACTGAGGAGGTTAGAGCCTAAGCTCTGATACCAACCTGTAACGCCCCGATCCCGGCGATACGGGGGCGTCACTGCAACGTATATACGTAGGTCAGAACTACCCTCCCGTATATACGCTAAGCATCAGTACAGACAA
Organism: Agave tequilana; assembly: GCA_038442645.1. Lineage (NCBI taxonomy): Eukaryota > Viridiplantae > Streptophyta > Magnoliopsida > Asparagales > Asparagaceae > Agave > Agave tequilana. The sequence goes on along the minus strand of JAVJIF010003781.1, from coordinate 135,399 downwards.
GAATCAGAGTACGGAAACAGTGGTGCATCATACATTCCAACACATATATATACACAATCACAGAGTTATCACCAGAGGTGATGAATATTACAATAATATAACATCACAGATATGCGCAAATGCGAGAATACAAGGAATATACATAAATGAACAGTATAAAGGGAGCTCACATACAGGTATACAAGGAATGTACAAGTATGAAAAGCATAAAAGAGCACTCACGAGTTTGCTAAGGGGAAACTCGAGAGGCATACAGGGGGTCTGGAAGGATGTGGCTCTGAAGGTCGGCTGGGGATCCACGCTACCGCTGCGCTACTCTGATCAGCCACAGGGAGAAGCCACGCTCCAAGCTCCATGACCTGGACATGAGAATCCAGGGGAGTCAGTGAAACTCCCCAGGCGAGTATGATACAATGCCGGGTGGCGAGCCAGGATGAGTACGAGTGTCAAGTACAGAAGACAGGAGGGTTAGAACACAAATGAAGTATATGTGTAAACGAGTACAACGAAACCATCAGGAAACCGAAATCCCAAGTAAAGCTGTATGCAAGATTGATTGTATATGCTTAGGTCACGGTCCCATGAGATTAGTACATCGAAGGAATAATCCAAACAAGGAAACCCTCATCTATATACTTTTATCTCATGCCACCGAATATCCAAGCATATAGAATCAGAGTTGCAAATCATATGAAAGTCATAACAGGAATACATCTCGGAAATCATGACATGAAAATACAGGAGTCCATAATAAGAGTCCAAAAACAGGCATCAAGGCATGAACTTATTATTATTATTATTATTACTTGTCCTACTCATATATCTCGGTATGTGACCTGGTGTACGGCCAACCCACATACATCCATATATAAGCTAGCCAAGGTTGTTAACGGAAGCCGATGGAGAACTGATAGCCTTTCTTATAGTAGTTCCATACCCCTGGAACCGGTAGGTATAATCAGTAATATCATAACACTTTCGCCATTGTATATATATATATACTTTAATTCCGTCACTATAAGCAAGGTATCATTCCGGCATCCATCACTTCCTCCCATACCCATACAAGTTGTCCATTTTATCGCTTATTAACATAATTATCAGAGTTCGGGAATGAGTCATATCATAACAGTAATACATAACAGTGGTCAGTACATAACGGTAATCAGGTACTACATTCCCTTTATCATGATAATTATGAGAATCGGTGTATCATGCTTGGTGTCAAGAGATAGCATGATAAGCGGTGATGTATATCAAGTAACATGCATACCAAGAGATTGATAACAGTCAGGTAAGCCAGGTCATGACAAGAGGGTCTGGTCAAATAATAGCATGTCAGGTGGTCAGGTGGTAATATACCAGATGTCAGGTGATATACATGTGGTAAAAGGTAGCATACAACTAACAAGTCTAAAGTAATGGTATGACAAGTGGTAATATAGAAGAAAGCCGGAATCCAACGACCACGAAGGGTCGGCCACGCATAATATACAAAGTAGTGAAAGACATGTAAACATGAAATGGAAATATGAGTTGAAATACTTGTCGAACCAACGAAATAGGAAAACTCAAATGACGGCGAGAGCAAGTGAGATTACTCGCCTAAATCACCAAAACGCCGAAATATCCGGAATCCACTGAAGTTCGGAATGCGCCGCAACATGTGATATAAATATGTAGAGTGAAGATGAGAGAGAGAAAGAATGGAAGATGATGTGTGTCTAGAGACAAGTCAAGTAATACCTATAGGTGATGTAAGTCTAGAGGGTAAGGTTCATGTTCAAGAAAGGAATCAACTAAGATGGCTAGGCAAAGTTAGTCGACTAGGATGGAAGAGTAGTCGACTAATAGTGGAGTTAGTCGACTAACAGTCTGGTATAGTCGACTAGAACTGGTTTCCAGAGAGTTGGGTTTGGTTTCAGGGAATAGTTAGTCGACTAGGTTAGGAGGGGTAGTCGACTAATAATGATCTTAAGTCGACTAACAGATACTTAAGTCGACTAAGTCTGTGATACAGAAAGTTGGGGTTTCTGTCTCAGGATAAATTAGTCGACTAGGGAAGAATGGGTAGTCGACTAATAGTCTATAGTCGACTAATAATATAGTCAAGTCGACTAGGGCCGAGAGTTAAGGATTCTGGTTTCAAGCAAGGTTAGTCGACTAGGGTCAAGAGTGTAGTCGACTAAGGGTCTCTAGTCGACTAGGAAAATAGGTAAGTCGACTAATACTGTGTTTCCAGAAAAGGTTAAGTTTCAGCTAAGGGTTTCTAGTCGACTAGGTTCTAGGTCAAGTCGACTAATCGTCTGGAAACAGCAAACAGAACAGATTTCTAGGGTTGGGTTTGATGACTAAATAATCAAGGATTTAAAGACATAATTGAACATGATATGTGAACTTAAGCATGCTAAGAAATAACCAAGTCTTGGTGATGAAAATTACCTACCAAAAGAGATGGTTGATGATGGAAGTTGATGATGAAGAAAAGGTGGAGTCTTTGATGGAGTTGATGACCTTGGTGGTTGTTTCCATGGTGATGAAGGAAGAAGAAGATGAAGCTAGGTTGGAGAGGTGGTGGTGGTTGCCTTGGTGGAGATGAAGGAGATGGAGGTGGTGAAAGCTAGGGTTTGGCTTTTGGTGAAGAGAAATGAAAAGAAAGGGATTGAAATGAAAAGGAAATGTATATATAGGATTTGGATTTTGTAAAGGGAGTTGCAATTAAATGAAAGGGGAGGGCTTAATTGCAAAGTGGGGGTGAGGTGAGTGTCCTTCTCTTGGCCACTTGGCCGGCCATGGGGAGAGAGAGAATGAGTGGGATTTTAAAAAAAGGGATTAGGTGAAAGTGAGTGGGATTATGTGGAAAATTGGAATTATTGGAAAATTGGAAAAGGCTTTGGTTAGTGGAGGAAGGAAAGAAAATAAAGGAAAAGGAAAAATGGAAAAGAAATTATAATGAGAAGATATTTTCTTGGGAAAGAAGATGAAAATAATGGAAGTGGCGGATTCCCGGGACTCAGTTGCGGATGCGGAAACCTTTCGGGAAAAATACCGGAATCGTCCGAAATTCAAGTATCTCGGAACGACCCGAAATAATTACCAAAAATCAATAATAATATATAAAGACCAATAGTGAAATCCGTTTGAAGAAATACTTTATAGTTTTGAAACTAAAAATCCCGGAACCAGTTATCTACCGACTCCGATGAAATTTTCATAAAATCATAAAATCCTCAGAAAAAGCATGTAGGTAAGAAATGTGATTCTAAGAAATAAAGTCTAAAGAATCATCATGAAATTCCAAACCGTTTGAGAATTAAAAATCCAGGAATCGGTCAGCGGCACTGGCCGACACCGGTTTTGAAGACTTTCATTTTAATTCCAGAAAAATCTAGAAAATCATAGAAAATATATAATATTGGAAAATGATATTTAAAACAGAAATCGGTCAAATCAGAATACCGGAAGGACCAAATCGAGTAATACACTAGGATCGGGCCTTCGGTTCAGACTAGGGCTGACTCCGAATCCACGAATCCAAATCCAAGACAAAACAGTCATATAAGGAATTCATAAAGCAAAACAAATACAGGAAACAAATCGAAAAAATACGATCGGAAAATCTGAATACGCAACTAAGTACGTATTCCGGGAACGGGGTATTACACTCTTTCTCTCTCTAACTCTTTCTCTCTCCTCTTCACTTATTATATTTATGGCGCGTACGCGAGTTCCATGGATTTCAGAGTTTTCGGTTCTTCCGGAGATTTAGGCGAGTGTCCTCGCTCTCGCCACCATTTGGGTTTCCCCGCTTTGTCGGGTCAACATGTATTTTATTCCATGTTGACATGTATTTTGTATTGGGCTGAGTCCCTATATTTGTGTATGGCCGAGTGCCAATGACTGGACATGTATTGCTTTGTGACGAATACTTGTATTAAGGTAGTTTAATTCTTGTACATATACCAAGCCTGTGTTGTATTTTACTGTTTTATACCATGCGTGGCTGACCCTTCGTGGTCGTTGGACTCTGGGTTTCTGCCCACTCCTGGGATGGCTAGTAGCCACCGAGAGTGCGCTTAAACCCCGAGCGTACTTGACTTCCGGACCCTTCAGCCTCTGCTCTCTCACGATCTCGAAAGGGAAGTGATTGGTACCGACAGGTCTCTCCGTCCTTCAGCCTCCGGTCTCTCACTATCTTGAAAGAGAGGTGATTGGGACCGTCAGGTTCTTCAGCTCCGCCTAGTTATCATGATCAGCACTCAGCACTTTACCACCAGATTTGTCTAGGCGAGAGGCTGTCGGATTTTCTACTCGCACCTTAAGCCGAGTTGTCCCGGTAACCTTGCAAGACGCTCCAGTGTTAAATACTGTTTGCTATCTGTGCCTCCAGCTTGCTCAGCTCCGCTTGGTTGTGCTCAGCTACTACTTTATCACATGCCATGTACTTACCTGATATGTTAACACTTGACATGCCATTACTTCATACCTGTCAACTACATGCTACTATTTAACACCTGTTTGTATCACCTGTCAAATGATATGTTATCACCAAACATGCTACTACTTGGCAAGGCCCCTTGTTATGACATGACTTGCCATCCGCACTAATATCAATCTCTTGACTTGATTGGTCACCTGCCAAATATCATCCTCCTGTCATGCTATCACTTGACACCCGGCATGATATACTTGACCTGTGATTATCTCATTTACGGGAATACTACACTTGTTATCCTGCATTACATGCAGTGACTTGAATCTTGTACTTGTTATCCTGTATTATATATACAGTGCCCTGAATTTATAGTACTCATGTACTCCTGAATTCCTGATCATGTCTTGTACCTGCTATTCCCGTAAATTTGATAACTACCTAATAAACCATAAAACTGGACAACTTACATTGGGTCGGGGGAAACTTGCGGCTATCAATACATGTTCGTGTTTACAGTGGTATTAGGCATGTTGTGCAACTAAAACTTCCGGTCTGACCTGTGGGCCTCCAGGGGACCGAGGGGAGAGCTGGCTCCCTCCTTCCTGGTACCATCTTGATAAGGGCATCCATAAGACCCTCCTGAAATCGCCTTGCGGTAGGTTCCGTCACCAAGCAACGGAACATCCTGGGCCGTGGTCCCGGGTATGCACGGGACCCACTGTAAACATTGTTCGTTGATACCCCCGTTGGTTTTCAATAACAACCTTACTTTACTCAGATGTGGATATATGTGTGCTGAGATGCTAGTTAGCATATCTAGACATCAGGGTAAGACGAGTAATAATAATAAAAGATGCCAACTATGGATCCGTCGTATGCTTTACCGAGCTTACTTCTATTGGGTTTTACATCGGATTTCTGGTTTTATGATTAGTAACATATTCGCTGCTCTTACCCTGCTTTATTCCTTGTGTTCCATTCCATCAGTTTCATGTTCCTATCTTACCATACCATGAGTACTTCTTGCTTGATATCACTTGTTATATATCTACCTGCCTATACATGCTTATGCTCACGACACGGTTTTCAATGCATGATTATGATTCGGTTTTATCGATACACTTGTACTTATCTCAGCACGCCATCTGGCTTTTGTATCACCACTCGCCTGGGGAGTTCTATCTGACTCCCCTAGATTCTCATGTCCAGGTCATGGAGCTTGGAGCGTGTGGATTCCCCCAGTTGTTGATCAGAGTGGCGCAGCGGTAGCGTGAATCATCAGTAGAACGTTCAGAACCCCATCCTTCCAGGCCCCCTTGTGCGGCTCTAGAGTTTTCTTGTTATGACTCTGAGCCTGTTTTTGTACTGTTCATACCTGTACATCTCCTTGTATTCTCGCATTGGCGCCTATCGGTGATGTAATATTATTGTAATATTTGTCACCTCTGGTGATAACTTTGTAATTGTACTCATGTGTTGGAATGTATAATGCACCATTTGCTTCCGTACTCTGATTCTTGCCTGTACTGATGCTTAGCGTATATACATGAGGGTATTTCTGACCTGCGTATATACATTGCAGTAACGTCTTCGTACCCGCCGGGATCGGGGCGTTACAATATTCGTGACGAGTCTCCTATGTGTGTCCAGCGAAATATATGACACTACGATATCTCAGGTCCAAAATTTGACTAGTCCCGAACGATTCTTAAAAATTGTATAAAGTAGAAAATATTATTTTAAACATTACTGAGAAGTCAGATTCATGAAATTCATCCCCGACTGCAAATTAAAAATCCAATAGTCATATAGTGACACAGATGGGTCACGAATGTCGAGAATCTTCAATTAATTTAGAAAAATTTTGAAAAAAATGAAGAAAAAATCTGAAATATTAGAAACTTTTATTAGAGTTAAAGTAGACTTAGCTTAGACCACTTGAATAGGTATTTATACCATACCGACCAACAGTGAAAAATACTGGTGACTGGAACCGAGGCTTATAATCCAACCCACCTAATAAAAAGAATTTCGTCCTCAAAATTCAAAGTAAACAAGGAGAAGAATATTATTAGTTATAAGATGATGAATAGATAGCTAGAATTGAGATAAGTTACCTGAGAAGAGATGAGGATATTTAGCCCTGATCTCATCTTCCCGTTTCCAGGTAGAATCCCCAGGAGAGTTTGGATTCCAAGATACCAATACTAAGGGAATGGTCTTGTTCTTCAAAACCTTCTCCATCTTGTCGATGATGCGGATTGGCTGAGCCTCATAGAATAGATCATGGTTTAATCTTAGATCTGAATAGTCCAGAATATGTTGGTCGTTCTGACGTACTTCCTTAATTGAGAGATGTGGAATATATCATGAACACCATCTAGTGCTGGAGGTAAGGCTACTCGGTATGCTACTTATCCAACTCGCTCTATGATGTCAAAAGGTCCAATATCTCTAGGACTCAGCTTCCCACTGCAGCTGAACTTAATGACCCCTCGAGTTGGTCAGATCTTAAGAAATACATGGTCACCTACTGCAAACTCTAAGTGTCTTCTCTTGGCATCAGCTCACTTCTTCTGACGATCTTGAGTGGCTTTCATATGTTTCTTGACCATGGCCACCTTCTTTACTGTTTGTAAAATCATATCTGGGCCGAGCAACTTTCTTACGCTAATGTCATCCCTGCACACAGGAGATCTGCACTTTCTCCTATAGAGTGCCTCATATGGAGCCATCTAGATACTTTCCTGATAGTTGTTATTGTAGTAAAACTCCACTAAATACAGATGGTCATCCCATTATCCCTTAAAGTTTAGTATACAGGCCCTAAGCAATCCTCTAGAATTTGGATGGTTCTTTCTGATTGGCCATCAGTCTGAGGATGGAATGTCGTACTGAACTTTAACTTACTGCCTAAGCTCCTCTGAAGACTATCCTAGAAAAGTGACACAAATCTAGTGTCACTATCTGGAATAATACTAATAGGGACTCCATGCAGTCTGACTATTTCCTGCATGTACTTTTCTGCCAGTGCTTCTGTGGTTTCGACTCTGAAAGGTATAAAGTGAGCACTCTTAGTGAGTCGGTCCACGATCACCCATATAGCATTGTTCCCTCTTAGACTCCTAGGCAGGCCTACAACAAAGTCTATGGTGATATTCACCCACTTCCATTCGGGAATAGGGAGTGGTTTGTAGCAGCCCAGCCGTCCTTTGGTGTTCCGCCTCGACTTGTTGGCATACACGATAACGAGCTACGAATCGAGCTATCTCTCTCTTCATCCTGTACCACCAAAAGTGTTGCTTAAGGTCTCTGTACATTTTAGTACCCCCAGGGTGTACCGAATAAGGGAAACTATGAGCTTTAGAAAGAAACTGCCTTCAAACTTTCCTAAATGGTACACAGAGTCTGCTTCCGAACCGAAGTGAACCATCAACATGGATGACTATATCCTGCCTTAGTCCAGCTCCACTTCTTCTCTGATCTTCTGCAACTTAGGTTCTTCCTTCTGAACCTCCTTGATCTTCTCGATCAGAGATGGTTGAGTCATCATGGTCATGAGTCTCCTAATATCTCCAAGTAGAATGATCCCCAAGTCTAGCCTAATAATCTCTCCCTGCATCTTCTTCTGTTGAGTCATCATCATGAAATAGAGCTTCCTACTGAGAGCATCAAGAACTATATTCACCTTCCCGGGATGGTATTGCAGATCTAGATTATAGTCTGCCGAGCTCTAGCCATTTCCTCCGGCGCATAATGAGCTCCTTCTGAGTAAAAATATACTTGAGACTCTTATGATCTGTGAATATCTCCACACGCTTCCCGAGAAGATAGTGTCTCAACACCTTAAGGGCGAAGATGACCGCCGCCAGTTCCAGATCATGGGTTAGGTAATTCCTTTCATATGGCTTCAGTTGTCCTGAGGCAAATGATATCACTCTGCCTCGTTGCATCAACACATAGGCCAGGTCGCGCCCAAAAGTATCGCTATGTATCACCATCCCCCCAGATCCATCTGGAATTGCTAGAACAGGTGTCGTTGTCAATCGATCCTTCAGTTCCTCAAATGCTAACTGGCATTCTTCAGTCCACCGATACTTCACTTCCTCTCTAGTGAGTTTGGTTAGAGGCTTGGCGATCCTGGAGAAATTTTGGACAAACTAATGATAGTAGCTAGCCAGTCCAAGAAAACTTCTCACTTTCATGACAGACTTAGGGATTGACCAATCTTTGACTGCTTCTACTTTGGCTGGTTCCACCGAGATGCCATACCCATATATGATGTGCCTGAGATATAAGACATGGTCTAGCCAAAAAGAGCATTTACTAAACTTTGCATATAACTTCTCTTGTCTTAGAGTTTGCAGGACAATCCTCAAGTGCTCAGTGTGCTCCTCTTTGGTCTTAGAATAGATTAGGATACCATCATTGAAGATGACGACAAATTGATCTAAGTATGGAGCAAAGACGCGATTCATCATGTTCATGAATACTGCAGGAGCATTGGTGACTCCGAATGGCATAACAAGGAACTCGAAATGCCCATATCGCGTCCGAAAAGTAGTCTTAGATACATCCTCAGCTTTCACCCGCACTTGGTGATAACCAGAACAGAGATCTAAATTAGAGAATATTGTGGCTCCCCCCAGTTGATCGAAGAGATTGTCAATTCGGGGTAAGGGATACTTATTCTTGATTGTGACTTGGTTTAGCTCCCGGTAATCAATGCATAGTCGCTGGCTACCATCCTTCTTCTTCACTAAAAGGACCGAAACGCCCCAAGGTGAAGCACTCGGTCAGATTAACCCCTTATCAAGCAATTCTTAAATCTGCTTCTTCAGTTTCGCTAATTCTATCAAAGCCATGCGGTATGGCACCTTGGAAATAAGGATCGTTCCAGGCAAGACTTCGATACTAAATTCAATCTCTCGAACAGGAGGTAGTCTAGGGAGATTCTCAGGAAAGATGTTAAGAAATTCACATACCACCTCAGGCATATTAACCTGCTCCTTAGAGTTCAAGGACTCTAGCACTCCCTTCAATTGCCTCTTCTTAAATTGGGCTTGCTCCAGAGTTACATCCCTAGCATGGTATTCAAACTCTGGATGACTGGGGACGTGAAAAGTAACTTTCTTCTTCCTACAGTCAATGAGAGTATAGGAAGTGCCCAACAGTCCATGCCCAAGACAACGTCAAACCCGGAGTCGATTATGATTATCAGGTCGGCTAGAAACTCTCTACCACATATCGCCATAGGGGACTGGGTTGACTCAGGAAGAAGAGTAAACATTTCTGTTCCGAGCCACGAATGTCATGAACAGATAGAAAATAATTTAGAAGGAAATCTAAGGCACGAGTTTAGGCTAACGATGTGTATCCAGACAGTTATAGATGCTTTTTCCTATATGTGAACCTGATTGTCTTTAAATGGTGCGAAATTACAGTAAACCTGGCTCTGATACTACTATGTAATGCCCCGATCCTGAGCGTATGGAGATGTTATGGTGATGTACATACACAGAGCAGAATTACCCTCACATATGTACGCTAAGTCTCAGTACAGGGAATAAATATAATAGACACAATGATTCCAGCATTAAATAAGTACAAGAATACCTGCATAAAAGGATCAGTAATCATAATAGATATGAGAACATGGATAAATAAGAAAATAGAAGCAAATAATAAAGGTACCTATGAATCGTATAGGTGACGAGTCTCCTATGTGCGTCCAACAAAATATCTGACACTACGATTTCTCAGGTCCAAAATTCGACTAGTCCCAAACGGTTTCCAAAATTTTTGTAAAATAGCAAATATTATTTTAAACATTACTGAGAAATTGGATTCATGAAATTCATCCCCAATTGCAAATTAAAAATCTAAAAGTCATATAGTGACACAGATGGGTCACGAATTTTGAGAATCTTCAATTAATTTAGAAATTTTTTGGAAAAATCAAGAAAAATCTGAAATATTAGAAAATTTAATTAAAGTTAAAGTAAACTTAGTTTAGACCACAAGAATAGGTATTTATACCATACCGACCACTAATGGAAAATACCAGTGACTGGAACCGAGGGTTACAGGACATAACGGCAAAAAGAAAGATGAGACTTGGCTATCTGTCAGCTCAGAGGTGATTGATTGTGATCCAATATTGCATATTTTACCTCATTATTCCCATGCTTTTTTGTAATAAATACATGATTTTTACTAATCTTCTCTATATATTTGCAGGTATACACTCTAATGAAGAGAAAGCCAATTAATCACTTTAATTAGCAATAATTAAAGTGATTTATTCAAAGATCAAGATAAAGCCAAATTTGAATCCCAGATCCAGAAAGATCCGCACAACAACTCCAGATTCCAGAAGGTCCACGTGGCTAACAAACTTGTAACAACTTTGTACCAGAAAATTGTTAGCCAACGGCCACAGCCTTGCCGCGCCTTGCCGCGCCTATGCGGCCGTTTTGAGTCTGTTGAGATCCGGATTTTGCGCCAACCAACTAGCTTCTGGATCCTTCACCTGGGGCTATAAATATGGGACCTTGGACCTGCGAGCAAGAGAGAATGGAGAAGAGAGGAAAAATCATTAGTTGTTGTAATTTTGTTTAGTTTTTCTCTAGATTTAGTTCTTTAGATCCCTCTTCTTCTTCCCTAGAATTCATTGTAAAAGAGAGAGATTGTGAGAGAGAGAGCTTGTGTAATCAAGGGTGACAACTTGAAGCAACAAGGATTCATCCATTCTCCTTCCTCTACTTGAGCTTGGTTCTAGTTTACTTGCTTTCTTTATGTGCTTTCTTTATTGCTTTCTTTAATTCCTTGCAATTTACTTCATGCTTTGTTTTACTTCTCTAATGGCTTTTAGCTAATTTTTCTCCATGTACTAGCTAACCACTAGCCTTGCCATCTTCACTAACTCATGGGTGATTGCTTTAGTTCATCTTGCAAGTTGGATGGTCTTCTCTTCTCCGATGGGTTAAACCACCCATTCTTCAAATGAGAAAGTAATTAGATCAACACGCGAGACGAATCCACGCCGATGGAGTGACAACATGAGGCAAGCGTTCACTATCACGGAGTTTAGTAAGTATTGGTAAGGTAGTAAGGTAAGCTAGTCATGGTTTGCTTCTTCTTTAAGTTTCCTTTTCTTTTTAGTGTGAATACCAAATCTCACTCTTGATTTCTTTTCCACTTTCCATCATGAACATATCCATCCTTTTCTTTAGTTTCTTTTTCATTTGATTCACTATTTTTATTAGCATAGAAGAATTCTCGTTTAACAACTTCACTACGATTCGTAACGCTTCTATCGCTAGCTCTCCCTGAGAATCGACTCGGTATAGCCTTATGCTATAGCGGAGATAAGAAAGGGATACATCGATTACATTTACATACACCTTTCTCGTCTTAATCAGTGATGAACTGGATATAACCGATTTAGAAGCCACCAAGCTTAAAAATTTGTTGTTCAGAGGTGATAAACTAGACGTAACAACAAATAAAAGGTGAACCTGATTTTAGGGACCCGTTTATTCAGAGGTGATAACTGGACGTGATAGACTAAGACACGTTAAATTCTGAATCCATTGCCAAAGATAGTCATATTAACTTAGCAGCTAGCCCACTAGGCACTGCAAGGGCGAATTGGATCTGGGCACCCGTTGGTTCAGAGGTGACGGACTGGACATAACCGACTAAGAGACACTAGGCTCATAATTCGCTATTGAGAGGTAATCATATTAACTTGACAGCAAGAACTCCCGGATCTGGCGGGAGAAAGGAAAACAAGGTTATGGACTCATCTGTTCAGAGGTGGCGAATTGGACGTAACTATTTGAGTACCATAAAAATGGAAGAGATATGAGCACCCATCGGTTCAAAGATAGTAAACTGGACATAACTGACTAAGAAACATAAGACTCAGGGCCTTGTCATTCAGTGATGGCGAACTGGACATAATAGCAGAAGGGTAGTCCTTACCATACTGAAAGATAAGACTTGTCATCTGTCAGTTCAGAGGTAACATGGACATAACCGATTGAGAAGCCACCAAGCTTAGAGTCTTGCTGTTCAGATGTGATTGACTAGACGAGACAACAAAATGAGTTATTCCACTGGAGAATGTGATTTGATACTTCGTGATAAATTTAGCATTTTCTAGGAAAAGTTTTGAAGAAATTGTCAGAGGTATAATGTTAACTTGACAACCAAAGACTCCACTGGGGACTGAAAAGACTCCAAGGGGAATCTACTAATAACTCGCTGGGGAATTAAAAGGATCCCACGCTTTAAAGATTTGTCAGAGGGTAATGTTAATGTAACAATTAAGCTGGTGGAGATAGGATGCAAATTCTTTGTTGGGAGTTTCAGAAAAGGATTTTGTCCAAAGTGATCGTAACAAATTCTCCGTCCGGGGACTCATCAAAGTGACTTGTCAGAGGTTTGATGCTTAAATTGAGAAGGGTTTGTGTGCTGTTAATTTAACAACAATTTGAGTGTGCCCGCCATTCTATGGAGGAAAATGACAGGAGGAGTTTCAATCTACTGGGGATATTAGCAAGGTCCGCCGGGGATATTTAAAGATTTTACTGTCAGAGGTTTAATGTTGATGTGACAGGCTTGATCTATAGTTTATTTTGCTAGAAAAATGATTACAGTTTGATGTGATCCTACCATTCCATGGATGGGAATTGGCAAGGAATTTTGGTGGAATACATCATTCTCTGCAAAATATAAGAATATAGCTAGAGAATTCCACCGGGGAATAGGAGATAGTGCTCCCAAAACTTGTTTAGGATTCAAATCGATCCTGCTAGGGAATAGGAGAATAATACTCCTAAAATGAAGAATAAGTCAGAGGTGAAAACTTTAACATGACTTATTTGCTTTGCGGATCTACCATTCCACAGAGGGGAATTGGTAGAGGATTCTGGAGGAATCAAATGGGATTAGATTCCTTAGGATTTTTAGCAAACCCTAAGCTATTAACAGATTTTGTGTACCTTTACCAACTACCATTTGAGTTGGGCTAGCCATGCTATTCCCCTCAGCATGATGACTTATCGAGGATTTTATATTGGGCTTAAAAGCTAATACTTTCCTCTAGCCTAATTCATCAAAAGCTTCGGATCGTGTCATTTGAAGTGGATCTTTCTGCATTCCACTGGTGACTTCTAAAATCTTGCTGGGGATTAAAACGTAAACTTCATAGAAAATTTATCGAGTAAGCTGAGATTCCTGATGGAATGTCACCTAATCGGGATTCTTGTTCTCAACAGGTCGTCAAGTCAAGATATGAAGCATATGTTCTGTGAGGAATTTGTCGATTAAGTCAAAATTTCTTGCAAAACTTCACTTCATGCTCATCATGATCAAGGCTCAGGCTCGCAGCTGCTCACCAAATCTAGATATGAATGTGAAAACAATGAAAAGTTTCGTTGAGATATGTCACGAACCTTCTTAAATGAACTCAGCTCAATCAAGGTCATCACGAGACCGAATCATAATTCGCCAAAAGACAGTGGCGGAGAGATGATTTACATATTGAATAGTCACCATATTTTTGGATTAGCAAGGGATGGTCAGAAAGAAGAGCGCTCAACATCGCCGTTTAAGCACGCTTGACTTCAAAATAAGAAGAATGACAAGACTGGAAGTTTTGCCTTTGTCTTCTTTTTGATGCTAACTTCCAGTGTCAAAACAGCTGGATGTCCAACATAATCCCAAGAGGAGCGGAGATGAAGTTGGTTCTGCTCGAGGACGAAGGATTTCTTATAGAAGAGACAATCAGACAAGTCTATCTTAATGGCTAGAGGTTCAATGTTAACGTGATCATGTACAATACTTTCTTGATCAGAGGTATAATGTTAACATAATCAGGGATAGTACTTTTTCAAGAACTTGCCATTAATCATTATCATTAGCATGTCACCATTTGGATTTGCTAGGCGGTATGCTCCGTTCGAGTAGACTTTCTCTACCATGAAGGGTCTCTCCCATTTAGGTTGGAATTTGTCCTTGGTCTTGTCATGACCATAGGTCGTCTGACAGCTAAGACCAAATCTCCTAGCTGAAAGATTCTCTCAACTTTTTTGTTAAAGGCCTTCGAGATTCGAGCTTAGTACAACTCAATACGTTGTTAAGCTTGTAGCCACTTCTCGCCCAGTACTTCCAGCTCTTGGAGACGCAAATGATCATTATCTCCTTCTATTATCATGGTCATCAGGGCCATGCGAAGTGATGGCATTTGTATCTCTAGAGGTATAACTGCTTTACACCTATAAACTAGAGAGAAAGGCGTATTGCCCATTGAAGTTCAAACCATTGCTCGGTAGGCCCAAAGACATTCATTGAGCCTCACATTCCAATCTCGTTTGTTTGAAGAGATGAACCTTTTGAGGAGCTTGATGATTGTCTTATTGATGCCTCTGCTAACCCATTGGCGGCAGGGTTGTAAGCAGTTGAGGCCACATTCTGAATTTGGTACTTGTCGCAGAATCGATAGAACGATTGCTCCCAAATTGGGGAACATTGTAATGAATGATCCGCCGGGGGACAACAAATCAGTGGATGATATGATCTTTGATTAAGTTTACCACATTGGCAGTTTTAACTTCAGTGAGTGGTGCAGCTTTCGCCCATTTTGAGAAGTAGTCAGTTATCGCCAGGATGAACCGATGACCTTTCGCCGATGGAGGACTGATGGGTCCTACAACGTCAATTCCCCATGCTTCAAATGACCATGAAGCTTCTGTGGGTGTAGTAGCTCCGGGGGTTGGTATATGAAATCTACGTGAATTTGACATACCTTACACCTTTTTGCATATTCAACTGCATCAGCGATCATAGTTGGCCAATAATAGCCAAGTTGGTATAGTCGGTCCTTGAGCTTTGGGCCTAGTTGGTGAGCTCTACATATGCCATTGTGGCCTCTTTAAGTACTTCTCGTGCTTCTGAGCTGGATAAACAACGAAGAATTATACCATTGTATGAACGGTGGTACAACATCTTCACCACTCCATCGTAGTAGAATTGAGTAGATCTTCATCGAACAGAAGCCGCTTCCTTGGGATCATCGGGCAGTATGCCATGCAAAGCATAGTCGATGATCAGGAATCGCCAGTCCCTTGGTTCGAAGTTGGTCGATGTTGTATGAACTTTGCTAACCTCTAAACTGTGGACAGAAGAGATGACGAGTAGCCATTGTAAGACGATAAGTGGTTCCTGCTGGCAAGGCTAATGTAGCCGCGAGTGCAGCTAAAGCACCTGTCTTTGTATACAGGAGGTGAGACACATGGCTAATATAGAAGTCGTCAAATGAGTTAGCTAACTTGATGGCTACATGGTGGCAAGGTATCAGGTCTACATGACGGACCTCATATTCTCCTTTTAGTTAGTTGATAATCAATTTAGAGTTACCATAAGCTTCAAAGAATCGTACATTCGTTGAGCAAGCTAGAGGCCAATAAGCAAAGCATTGTACTCTGCAACATTATTAGAGCAGGGCTTTGTTAATGAGAAAACATGAGGAAAAGCGTAATTCTCTGGCGAGACAAGTACTACCCCACCCCCAGCAATGGTCTTGCTTATAGGGCCTATTCTTGATGCACCGTCAAAGAACATCTGCCATACATCATCTTCTACAGTCATATTGGCTTAGATGACCTCGTCCGAAATATCCGTGTGTAGATGTGCTGCATAAAGTTTGCGAGGGCTTGTCCTTTGACCACCTTTTGAGGACAAAAGTCATCATATTGGGATAGCAAAATGGCCCAATTAGCCAGTCTAGTGTTCAAGGACCCTAATTTCGTCATGAGAATGTGCAGGAGATTGACTCTTGAAATGACATGTATGGTTTGTCCAACCAAATAATATCAAATCTTCTGGACAACAAGATGAGAGCTAGACACTCCTTCTCAACAGGGATATATTAAGATTCAGCTCCAATCAGAGTTTTGCTCAAGTAGTAGATGGCCTATTCGCAGCCTTCATCGTTCTTCTGTGTAAGAAGAGCTCCTAGAGAGTGGTCCATAGCTTGTACATAAAGCAGAAATAATTTTTCTGAAACAGAAGCCACCAGGATCAGAGGCTTTGTAAGATATTCTTTGATATCTTCAAAAGCCTTTTGACAAGCTTCATCACATATGAAAGATATGCCTTTTTTCATTAACCGTGTAAACGATTGAAAACGGCCAAGAGATTTGCGATAAATCTTCGTATATAGGCAAGTTTGCCTTGTAGACCTCTGAGCTTTTTGAGGGTCTTCAAGGGTTGCATGCCTTGAAGTGCCTCAACTTTATTAGGGTCAAGATGAATTCCTTTGGATGTAACTATGAATCCAAGAAACTTGTCACTCGACACTCTCAAAAATAATTTGGTTGGGTTCTTCTTCAGTTGGTGAGCCCGTATGATGTTGAACACTGTTCTCAGGTCATCGAGATGGTTGCTTTTGTTACGACTCTGGACTGCGATGTCATCAATATATAATTCTACCATTTTTGTAGATGGTCACGGAAAATTGTGCTCATGGTGCTTGATAAGTCACCCCGGCGTTCTTCAATTCGAATGGCATTACTGTGTTATAGTATACCCCCAATGGCATTCTATATAATGTACGTTTCTCATCATCTGGGTGCATCTTAATCTGATTGTACCCTGAAAAGCCGTTCATGAAGGACATGCTTTTGAAGTCACATGTGTTGTCAATCATGACATCAGTAATGGGTAACAAAAATTCATCCTTAGGATAGGCTGTGTTGAGATCACTGAAGTCGATGCAGACTCTGATCTTTCTGTTTTTCTTAAGCATAGGGACATATTATCAACCCAGTCTGTAAGCTGCTCCTCTCGAATGAAGCCCTATTCAATGAGTTTATACACTTTAGTTTCGATTGCTTTCATGATGTCAGGTCAAAATTATCATTATTGTTGCTTAATCGGTTTAGCATCTGGCTTGATATTAAGACGATGCATAGCCGTCTGAGGATTAAGGCCATGCATGTCTTCATAGCTCCAAGCAAAGACGTCAATATACTCCCGTATGAGGGATATTAGGTCTTGTTTCTCTATCGGTGATAGGCTTTCACTTATAGAGATGAGCTTTGGGTGTGCTTAATCACCCACATCGATTTGGATCACCTTATCTTCGGTTGGAGGTTCGCGTTGTTCGATACGCTTCTCCCATTGAAAATCAAGTTGTTGAGCCCAAGGATCAGCGTCGAATGGCTCAATGTCTTCATCTTGCTCTGTCTGACTGATAGATGTCATGTTAGCTAAGAGCTTTTTGAAGACTACTTCACACTACTATCAGTGTTCCAGCTAGATGAATCTGAAGATTGTGATGGTAGCGATCCGTCAGACTCAAGTTTTGACTGTGGAGATAAAGTGATATATCCTAACCCCCTGCGTATGCGGACATAGTAATTGAGAGGTTTTCTTTTAGTTATGAAGGGCTGCAAAGGTATGTCCCGCTCTTTACCAAAATATAAACCATCTCCGCGATATAAGCTGTACCCCATCCTTTTCATCATATGGCACGCTGACCGTGCATAATGAAAGAATTGTGGGGGTTTCAAATCATCGTCTGATTCTCTAGGTATTGGGGCTTGAGCCGACCTCTGCAGAAGATAATTGGTGATTCGTCCCTTTTACAAGAAGGGACAATGAAGACAGACCCTTGTTTATCTTGAGTAAGTATGCATGCTTATTTTCGAGATAGGTAAAGGCATGTGCAAGAACCTAATATTGACATACATCCTCAAGACACAAGAAATAATCAAAAGCAATATTCTCATTAAGAATCCACTCACCCTCATTTTCGGCAGGGTCTTTACAACTTAATCATTCAGATACACTATAATTGGTTCTATACTAATAGTAACTGGATCATCTTCTTCTGATTCTGAGTCCACCTCATTGCCACTGTCGATGTCATCAGGCAATGATTGCTTTAGTGGCTCGATATTCTCTTGGTAGAGGAGGGAGTCCGTGAAGTAGTTCTCCACTCCTTTGAACGATTGTACCTCAGTGAATACCGTTCAGACTATAGCATTATCTTCCGCATACTTGAAGCATTGGTGCAATATGAAAGGAACGACCCAGTTGGCATGGATTCATAGTCGTCAGAGCAAGAGATTGTAAGACGTGTCAGCGTCGATGACATGGCATGTCACTTCTGATTTCAAATCTCTAATTTGACATCAGAGATGAATCTTTCCTAGAGGGTGACAACTCTCGGTGTTGAAGCCATAAATTGTTGTAGTGGTGGTGGATAGCCTATTAAGTGGGATACCCAAGAAGTAAAGAAACCTCTTTAGAATGATGCTGAGAGCAAAGCCCAGATCAACTTGGATCTTCTCGGTACATGTAGAACCAATATACCTAGTGCAGTATAAAGGTCTATCTATTTATTGTCTTTGAGGAGCATGTCCTTAGGAGTGAAGGTGATGAATGACACTTGTCGTTGCACCAAATAACATTTGGGGCATGGAATCCCGTCGTCATCAGTAAAGATCGCTGGCACTTATGTCAGAAAGATTTCTAAATCAGCAAGTGCATCTCTAAGTGCCTCTCTTGTCTTCTTTGAGAGTCGAAGTAGCTCATACAAAGTCATACGAGCTAGAATATTGGCGAGCTATGCCAATATGTCAAAGCGGAAAGGAGCATTGAGCCCTTTTGGAGAATCCTTCTTTATTGATCTATCAAATCGGACCTGCTTTTGCTTCCCTTTGTTCAGTGGCGGGGGTGCTTCCGAAACCTAGACTGGTGCAAGTATTCCCGACGTTGTTGGCTGATGTATCTCGTCAGGGGTCTGGTCGTATTGACGCAGGTATGGCTTTCCAGACCGGGTGCCTACTGATCGTGAGGTAGCGGGCTGTGCCGCCAAGGCAAACTTCTCCTCTTCCGAGTTACTAAGAGAAGCTATAGTCACAGCGTCATCATCCGTTGCAAGAGAGAAGGTGATACACGACTTGCCTTTTAGCTTAGGCTTGCTGGATTCCCATTGCTCATCATTGACTATATCCGGGTGGACCCACATGATCTTCCTAGGCTGTCATTGAAATCAGGCCCCTGGATTTTTGCTCTTCTTACATCGGGCTGGTAACATCCAGTCTAGCTTTCGGGATCAGTGTCACTCCATCTTGGACCGTTGTTCTCGAAAAAGTCCCGAAATTGAGAGTCACCATATTTGTAGTGACTTTTTTGTTCTGATTTGAGAGTCAGAACTCCAGCGTCCACTAATGCTTGGATCTTATCCTTGATGACAAAGCATTTACTGGTGGGATGATGCAACATTTTATGGAAGAGAAAGTAGTTGGCGTCGTTTGTACGTACCACTTCATTTGGTCATCGAACTTCAGGTAATTTGAGCTCATTACCCTTGTAAAGCAAGTGGAAGATTGTCATCACTTGATCGTCTTTGAAGGAATAGGCCTTCGGCGGTAATTTGATCTCCTGATTGCCACTTGTGCTGTTTTTCTGCTTTGGTTGAGCAGCCCCTTACAGCTCAACTGCGATGGTTGTTTTTCCTTTTGGTTGGGAAAATTGGGCTGCATCACGCCCCTTGGTGTTGACCCCCCATTTGTTCTTGGGTACTGTGGGTTCAAACTTCTTAGCCGATTTCATGGCCATCTAAGCTTGCTCGACAAGCTCTTTCCATGTATGGGCTTTGACAGCTCCCATACGAATTTTCCCTTTTTCGAGGAAATTATGTCGATAGGTCTGGAGTAGCATGGGCGATGGCATACCAGTGGGGCACATAAGAGAAAGGTTGCAAAACCTTTCAATATATTCCTGCACGGGTTCTCTTCCTTTTTGGATTGTCGAGAGGAGCTTGTCCATAGTCACCTCAGTGTCAACCTCATAGAATCGAGAGAGGAACGGGTTTCTAGGTCAACCCAAGAATTGATGGAGCCACTAGGCAGACTCCTGAACTAATCAAAGTCTATCCCATTAAGGGTGCCAAAATAGTCTGGCCATGACAGCATCGTTGTCTATTATGTTGCCAGTTTGCGACCGAAAGTAGTAGATGTGCTGATTCGGTGAGCACTTACCATCATACATGTGCAACGTAGGTGGCTTGAACTTTGGTGGATAGGGAACCGAGTCCCATTCCAGCGGGTAAGGACGCATCATCTTTACTTTCTTTAGCTCATCCCTCTGAGCTAAAGATATAATTTGAGCTTGGATGCCTTTGATTATCTCGACATCAACTGAGGAGTTTTTCTTTGACTTCTCCATCTTTAGACATTCATCGTTGTTATACTCCTCATCGTGATTGCTACCGGTATCCTTGATGTTCTGGTTGACCAAGAGCTGAGCTAACATCTGCTGGATGTTTTTCAAGGCTTCTTACTAAGTCCTAAAAGTCTGATCTTGTGCCTCCATTCGTCGACAAAGATCTTCGTCGAGGTTGTTGTCGGCCATGTTGACAGACATCACCCCTGCTTGCTCGGAGCTGACGATAGTGGAGGAAGCATATCCACTGTCTTCTCCTTCATTGTCTGAACATTGAAAAAGGCTTCTCAATGGCTCTGGTGACATTACTCTAGAAGAAGAAGGTTGTCTATTGATCAGTCACATATATTGCATATATATTATCACATTATCATGTTTATTATCTAATAAATCCTATTAATAAGTCTTATTTCTATTTAATAATGTGCAGGCCCATTGCTAAAGGGAAAGGGAAGATAAACAAGCCCAAAAGCCCATCAAAATTCTGATCTAATTTAGAATTAATGCAAAATTAGAAGATCAGGGAAGATCAAGGAAAATCAGAGGAGATAAAACTGGTTAAAATCGGTTAGAACAAATCTTTACAAATCATTGGTTAAAGCCAAAGATCAAAGGCAGTTTCGTCAAATCTAGGAGCTGAAACGAGAAATCCAAAACCAGATAAAGGGAAATCACTAAACGTGGGAGTACCTAATTGCTAATAAAAAGGAACAATCAAAGAGTTTAAGAATTTACCGTGTAGCTTGTGGCTAACGGGTCGTGTCCACGAGGAGGAATGCGATGGAAGCTTTTCGGTGAATCGTTCAAAAACAAGGAATTGCATTCGTTTTTTAATGGAAAAGAGGATGGAAAGAAAGAGATGATTAAAAGAGAAATTGCAACTTTTTAGAAAAGGTTTTGTAGAAGGTGATTTAGAAAACTTGAGAATTGTTTTGTTGTTTTATAATAAGAAAGCAAATCTGGGCTCACTACTCAATTGTTCATTCTTCTATTGAAATATTAAGTGCCTCAAAGTGATCATTTGCAAAACTTAAAGTTGATTTTTAGAAAGGTTGAAGTAAAACACATAAGATGGTTGGAAGAGTTTAGTCTTTTCTTCGAGAAATCGTTAGAATTTGAATATTAAATCATCAAGCGCGAAGAAGTAAGAATGAAGTAAAAACAATTCAAGAGATGTTCATGAAAGAAGTGAGAGTTTAACAATCCAAACCCATCCTCATGTGCCTTCAAGAACACTTTAAAAAAGAAAGGCTTTTAAGTAAGGCATGCATATGATTCATTGGGTCTTTTAGAAACAGAAGAGAAGAAGAACAAGAGAGAGTTACAACAGCGAGCCCAGAAAACCGTTTAATTACCCATGGAAAACGAAGAAGAAAGCATAGAAATAATGCAAACCATATAGTACTACAAGTGGAAGAAAACGCGGCTCGACTCTTGTATTTATGTCACTTCAATCTTCAACTACAAGCACTCAATTCCTCTCTTCTCACAAGTTTTGATACTGGACTACAAAGTAAAAAACAAGATTACAACTTTTGTGCTAGCTAACAAAAAGCCTAAATCCTAAGAAATAAAAACAAATTCTAATCCTAGTCTTCCCTTCATTTTTCTTTGCTGAAACCAGTATTTATAGGCAAAAACCTAAAGGATAGGATCCTGGGAAGATTGGCGGAGCAAACGCTCCCCCAACAACCTCCACTTGGCCGCGGAGGTGGCCACACCCAGTTGGGGGAGAACTCTACTTTGGTGATTTGCCCGTATCTTCTGCTGGTTTTCTTGTTTCTGCTCCAGACGTTGATGAAACAGCTTTTGATTGTGTGACTTCAACCGCTCGATTCAGGGAGGATTCTTCTCAACCTCTTGATATGCCAAGATTTAGCCCTGATTTCTTCATTTCGAATTTATTCTGAATTAATTCAGAATTTGGTGGGCTTTTGGGCTTGTTTCTCTTTTCTTTCTTTAAGCACTTGGGTCTACATTTAGCAAAGAAAAAGAAAACTTATTAATAGGATTTATTAGCTAAAAAGCATGGTAAGGTGACAATGTAAATGCAACATATGTGACTAATCACACCCCCACACTTATCTTTTGCTCGCCCTCGAGCAAAACATCAAACTAATTCTAATCAATTATTAGACCACTTTTGCAGGTCACTCGATTGCACTGAGCATGTGCAACAAGCCGTTAAACCTCTAGGTTACCCCTAGAGGACGAGTTTTGTCTCGTGAGAGTTTTCAGTGGATTGCACCCACCAAATCCATAAAGAAAGAGAAAAAATGTTAGTATTTTCGAAAAGCATTTTTAAAGGAGAAAATATTTGAAGTATATTTGTGAGAGTTTAAGTAATCTATAAGTTATAGGAATATCAAATTTTTCATTCCTAAACTTATTCTCTATTCAAAAACATGTCATCAATTAAAGTAAGGAGTCAAATTGTACTTCTCATCTAGTCTATTAATTTATCCTGAGTCGTATGCACCATCGTGACTGTGAAGTTGACTAAGGGTTCTTTAACATTAACTCCTATGCCTTATATTTATTTATTTTTGGTGAAATTTATTCCTCAATTTCATTAGGCTTTCTAATCTGCCCATGTAACGAGCATTCAGTCGGTGACACCCAAACCGGACAGTTTTAGGGCACTAGGTGAGAAAACACCCCTAAGGACTTAAACACTCGCGCAGATAAGGCCACAAAACTAAGGTTTTTATTTATAAGATGTACCCCTTTTAGGCGTGAATACTTATGCTTCATGAGGCATAAATACACAGCTTAATCAGAGGATTTATATACACATTTTTTTCTTTTCAAACTTATCTAATTATCTTTTGCATAAATACTAAGACTTGCTTAGGCCAAAGCACCTAGCTAATCAATAATTAGACTTGTTTTTTTTCTTTTTCATAATATATTTTTATAAGACATAAGAGTCTCTGTTTTTAAACCCTAAGTGTGTAAGTGTATTTAGTATGCATATGTCATCAAGGTAAATATCAAGACTAAATTACTTTCACAAATTTTCTTCCTGACCCTAAAAATCAAACAAGTTATCTTATTTTGACCAAGTGTAAGAAATCCTAATTATGTTCTCCTATTCTTTAAAATTGACTTAATTTCTTACAAAAAATATATCAAAATATTGTTCTACCCCTTTCAAAAAGTTTTTTTTTCTTTTTTTATATATATATATTTTTTCTTTTTTTTTATATCAGTCATGTTAGAACCCTCCCCCACACTTATCTCATGCATTGTCCCCAATGTATGAAAGAAATGTATGATTGCAAGAAATGAAATGTAAAAGAGGTGCATATATTATACAGAAATATTTACAACATCAAATTCACCCACACCTAGAGCTTTCTCGGTCTTATCCCTCTAGCTCTCTTCCCATCATTCCAATGGGTCCTTTTTATAGGGCACAGTGGGGAGGCTAAGTGTTTTGTCATTTTAGCTTCCTGCCTCCCCAGTCTCACCTTCTTTAGGTGTTTCTTCCTCATATTGCCACAATCATTATTCAAAATTTTACCACCACCACCCTTCTCAGTTGGAACTTCTTCATTATGAATGCCTAGGAATTCTAACTCAGTTCCATATATCTCCTCAAAACTTAGGTCAACACTTTCCCCTAGAGATGTGCAATTAACCAAAAGATCCCTAGTTGGTTCATCCAAACACATGAGTTCTTCTTCGAAGAGGTTTTCAAAGTGTATGTCAATCGGAGGTTCTTGAATTATATCCTCATGCGATACATTATTGGTTGGCTCATCGAAAGTGAAGATATTTAAATCAATTTTCCCTTTTTAAAGGGTACTCTATCATTAGGATCTTCAACATCAAGATAATCGCATTCATTTTTAAATAATTCATTAAGAAACAATGACTCATCTTCTAGATCTTCACTTTCTTCATCACAATTGTTTTCAACAAAGTTCACCTCAAATGTTTGATCTCTTATCTTACGAGGTTGTTTTTCTAGGTTGAAGACATTGACTTCTCTAGTCATGTCCCCAAAAGTTAACCTCATGGATCCATTCCTACAATTGATGATGGCATTGGCAATAGTAAGGAATGGTCGCCCTAGGATAACAAGAGTTTGAGCCCTATGATTGGAGTTAGACACAGGTTGTGTCTCAAGAACTATGAAATCAATAGGGTAAATAAACTCCCCAACCCGGATAAGGACATCATTAATCTCCACTTTTTGAACTTTCACTGAACGGTCAGCCAGTTGGATAGTGACTCGAGTTGGACTAAGATCGCCCAACCCGAGTTGTTGATAAACTGAGAATGGAAGCAAGTTGATACTTGCTCCCAAGTCAAGAAGTGAACGACTAATCTCGGCTTGTCCTATTGTGCAGGCAATGGTTGGACTACCTGGATCCTTGTACTTGACAGGGATCGGACCCGATAGTAGCTCACTAATGTTAGTGGCTAAGAAGACCTTTTTAGGTACATTAGTCTTTCTCTTCTTAGTGCACATGTCCTTAAGAAACTTAGCATAAGATGGGACTTGTTGGATGGCATCAAGAAGTGGCACATTTATCTTCACTTGATTAAAGATCTCAATTATCTTATCCATGTGTTGATTTTGCTTGTTTTTCAGCCTATTAGGAAATGGTGCTATAGGCTGGTGCACATGACTGGTTGACTTATCTTTTTTAGATTCATCAAATTTAGGAGGAGTGGGATTAGATGAGGTGGATGCTGAAGTGTGATTGTGCTGATTAGGATTAGGTGGTGTTGACACTTGGTTATCAACTTTCTTACCTCAATGTATGAACAATATTACATTGATTCAATGACTGATCCTCAACCAAATGAGCTTGTTGTGAATTCCTAGGATTCATAATTGGTTGACTGGGCAAGGTACCCTTTTGCCTCTCATGTTGTGGGTTGGCTAACTGGCTCATTTGACCCTCTAGCCTCTGTATGGTTTGCATGAGGGAATCCTGGTTCTTCATGTACCTTTCCATGTTTCTCTCAAAATCAGTCATTCTCCTTGCAAGTTGAGGATTCTGGAAGGAGGACTGTGGAGCTTGGTTGGGGAAGTTCTTGATAGTTTGAAAAATTGTTGGGAAAATTTTGAGGGTGATTGGAAAAGTTGGGTTGATGATTGGAAGAATTATTAGAATGATGGAAGTGGCTTGCATGGTTTGACCGTGGGTGGTCATTATTTTGATGGCTCCATGAGAAATTGGGGTGATTTCTCCAGCCAGGATTTTACGTTGGAGCGTAAGGATCATCGTTCGGCCTTGAGAAGGCCGCATTCATCGGTTCAGGAAAATGTTGGTGAGCTTGAAATACAGGACACTCCTCAAACACATGATTCATGGCCTGATAGTAAGTACAACCCGGAGTTTGAAATTGGTTTGGGCTGACTTGATTGACAGGACTTGGTTCCTTAGTTTCTAGAGCTTCCAGTCTTCTCGCTAGGTTAGCTAACTTATCCTCGTTAGCTATGGATGATTCAATCGAATGGAGACCTCCTTTAGAAGAAATAGAGTTAGGATTTCTAGAGCTTTCACTAATAGGTTCCCATTGGATGGTCTTTTCAGCTAGATTCTCATATAAATCCCATCCTTCATGCTCATCTTTATGCAAGAATCCCCCTTGGCACATGCTTTCTAAGAGGGTCTTGGTCGAGTAGTCTAAACTGACATAAATAATTTGGCATTGTCGCCATTTCTCTATTCCATGATGAGGACATTGGACAAGGAGGTCTTTGAATCGTTCAAAGTACCTCCAAAACGGTTCACTAGGTTCTTACTTGAACTGCATGATGTTCTTCCTAACGAGAGCGGTCTTGTGGATTGGATAGAATTTCTTCAAGAAGACCTTGATGAAACCATCCCAAGATGTGATAGAGCCGGCCGCTAAGCTGTAGAGCCATTTCTTGGCTAGGTCCTTAAGCGCAAATGGAACAAATCTCAACCTAATAGCATCATCTGCAAGGTGTGAGATTTTCATTATTAAGCATACTTCCTCAAATTCTCTTATGAAGAAATAAGCATCTCCGGACTCTAAGCCATGGAACTTAGGGAGTGTATTGATGAACTGTGGTTTAAGCTCAAAGTTGTGTTCACCAACCGATGGAAGTTGGATGCAGGATGGAAGTGATGTTCGAATGGGGTAAAACCTATCCTGCAGAGATGTCAGTCGATCCATAACCGAATCTGGTCTTAGTTCAAACTTGGGTGGTGATGTGTTTCTAGTCAACCTAGATGAATTAGGGTCTCTCGACCACACTTGCATACACAAACACAATCACAATCACAAACAAGTTTACCAATAGTCAACAATAGTAATCAACCAAGCCTAGTCTAAGGTAACATTGACCTAGACAACTCCTAACTGGTTGATTGTCCACAGGAGGTAGAATGTAGACTTTGACCACAAGCTAATCAGCCAGGTCAGGGCAAGATTGGTGGGAGGTTATCCGTCAACGACGTTCCTTAATTAAGTAACCACCAATCTTCGGGCTTTCGTCCCTCAATCCCCTTCCTAGACACTGATTTTGCAGGAGTCAATTTCCAACACCTTCCCTCTTTAGGATAATCTCCTAGTGAGTTCGAGATGTCCCTAAGGCCAACGTCTATCAGATTTTACTTAGGCTTAGGTTTGTGAGTGCTTGGAATCTGATTTTTGGGCCAAGGAAGGATGATTAAATCCCCACCTTATCTTGTTATTGGGTGTTGCCCTTAAAATCAATTTTGTGCAAGTGTACAAGATAAACAAGATTCACTCAAAGCGATATAAATCAACCAAGAGATGAGTCCTATTCTGAATGCAATGTGTACGTACCTTGCTCCAGCACTCTTCAACAGTAAAGTAAATGAATTGAAAAGACTCGTGCCTAAAATGCAAACGTCTAATCAATTTTTTAAACTTTTCAACAAGTGTTTTACTGTTGGCTTAAAACAGGGATGGTGGATAGCAGAAATAGCACGAATATAACATACAAAAACTTAAATTTTTGCGAGCAATATGTTTTGCAAAAAAAAGTTTTTAGTAGTCCAATGAATTTTTCAGTTTTGCAACGCAATTTCTTGAAATTCTGTTTCCTACTTTCGAAAGTAGGGGCACAGAATTTGCAAGTCTTCTCTTGCAAAGCTTGAATGCTAAATCTTGAATCTTCAAGTCCCTGAAACAACACACAAAACTTGTTAGAAAACAAATACACCGTTCCCTCCCCGGCAACGGCGCCAAAAATTGATTGCTAATAAAAAGGAACAATCAAAGAGTTTAAGAATTTACCGTGTAGCTTGTGGCTAACGGGTCGTGTCCACGAGGAGGAATGCAATGGAAGCTTTTCGGTGAATCGTTCAAAAACAAGGAATTGCGTTCGTTTTTAATGGAAAAGAGGATGGAAAGAAAGAGATGATTAAAAGAGAAATTGCAAATTTTTAGAAAAGGTTTTGGAGAAGGTGATTTAGAAAACTTGAGAATTGTTTTGTTATTTTATAATAAGAAAGCAAATCTGGGCTCACTATCTCACTACTCAATTGTTCATTCTTCTATTGAAATATTACGTGCCTCAAAGTGATCATTTGCAAAACTTAAAGTTGATTTTTAGAAAGGTTGAAGTAAAACAAATAAGATGGTTGGAAGAGTTTAGCCTTTTCTTCAAGAAATCGTTAGAATTTGAATATTAAATCATCAAGCGCGAAGAAGCAAGAATGAAGTAAAAAAAATTCAAGAGATGTTCATGAAAGAAGTGAGAGTTTAACAATCCAAACCCATCCTCATGTGCCTTCAAGAACACTTTCAAAAAGAAAGGCTTTTAAGTAAGGCATGCATATGATTCATCGGGTCTTTTAAAAATAGAAGACAAGAAGAACAAGAGAGAGTTACAACAGCGAGCCCAGAAAATCGTTTAGTTACCCATGAAAAACGAAGAAGAAAGCATAGAAATAATGCAAACCATACCGTACTGCAAGTGGAAGAAAACACGGCTCGACTCTTGTATTTATGTCACTTCAATCTTCAAGTACAAGCACTCAATTCCTCTCTTCTCACAAGTTTTGATACTGGACTACAAAGTAAAAACAAGATTACAACTTTTGTGCTAGCTAACAAAGAGCCTAAATCCTAAGAAAATAAACACAAATTCTAATCCTAGTCTTTCCTTCATTTTTCTTTGCTGAAACCAGTATTTATAGGCAAAAACCTAAAGGATAGGATCCCGGGAAGATTGGGGGAGCAAACGCTCCCCTAACAACCTCCACTTGGCCGTGGAAACGCGGCTTGGGCCGCGTTTCTGCGGCCCTGGTGTGGCCAGGTGGCCACACCCAGTTGGGGGAGAACTCTAATTTGGTGATTTGCCCGTATCTTCTGCTGGTTTTCTTGTTTCTGCTCCAGACGTTGACATAACAGCTTTTGATTGTGTGGCTTCAACCGCTCCATTCAGGGAGGATTCTTCTCAACCTCTTGATATGCCAAGATTTAGCCCTGATTTCTTTATTTTGAATTTATTCTGAATTAATTCAGAATTTGGTGGGCTTTTGGGCTTGTTTCTCTTTTCTTTCTTTAAGTACTTGGGCCTACATTTAGCAAAGAAAAAGAAAACTTATTAATAGGATTTATTAGCTAAAAGGCATGATAAGGTGACAATGTAAATGCAACATATGTGACTAATCAGTACCACCAGCATTTTCGCTGCTTGGTTGAGTCAGCTGGGGGAGCGTTTGCTCCCCTATCTTCATACGCTATCCCCCGTTTGGTTTTTTTTCCTATAAATACTGCATTCGAAAGAGAAGAAGGGACCGAAAATTAGTTTAAGTTTTTCTCTTTGTTTTAAGATTTAGGTTCTATGTTAGATAGTATTGAGAAGTTGTGTCTCTGTTTTTAATTCATAGTTCAGTCCAGATACAAGTGAGAGAGAGAGAAAGAGTGATTGTAATCTGAAGTTGAAGTAACATCCATAAAGATCCAAGGCTTCTCTTCTTCTCCAATTCACGGGTATGTATTATTTCATTTACATGTCTTGTTTTACTTTAATCATGAGTAGCTAAATTCGTTTTTATGGGCTCACTATCATCTCTCTTCGATCCCTCTTGTTTTGAATGGTTTTGATGTAAAGAACCTAACGGAATCATATGTATGCCTTAATCTAAGCGTTGCTTCTTTGGAAGTGTTCTTGAAGGCACATGAGGATGGGTTTGGAATTTTAAACTTCTATTTTCTAAAACATCACTTCAACTTATTTTTATTTCATACTTGAAAGATTACTTGATGATTTAACATTCAATTTCCAGATAATTTCTTAAGAAAAAGAGTTAAACTTTTCCAAACAATCTTATTTGCTTTGCTTAAGACTTTCAAAACTCAAACTTAAGTTTTTGCCTATGATCAAGTTGAGGCACTGAGAATTTCAAGAGAAGAACATATCGTTGAGTCGTAAGATAGTGAGCCCAGATCTTTTTCATATATTAAAAATAACAAATCAATCTTCAACCCTTTTTAAAATCATCTTTTCCAAAGCCTTCTCTAAGTTTCAATTTTTCTTTTAATCACTTCCTTACTCTCCATTCTCTTTTTCAATATAAAAAAACCAACACCATTCTTTGTTCTTTAACAATTCATCGAAAATCTTCCATCGTATTTCTCCTCGTGGACACGACCCGTTAGCCCAAAGCTAGACGGTAACTCTCACTGCTTTCATTTTCAATCAAATTTTTGGCGTCGTTGCTGGGGAGGGAACGGTGTAGTTATTTTCTAACAAGTTGGTGTCTTATTTCAGGGCCATCAAGGAGTCAGATTTAGCACTCAAGCTTTGCAGGAGAAGACTTGCTATTCTGTGCCCCTATTCTCGAAAGTAGGAAACAAAATTTCAAGCGATTGCAGCGCAAAAGCTTGAAATTTTTTTGGACTACTAAAAACTCTTTTTTGTAGAACATATTGCTTGGCAAAAATATAGTTTTGTGTGTTATTTATGCTATATCTAATATTCACGCTCCCTATTTTTAATCCAACAGTAATCTGATTGATTGCCAATTACTTAAAAAATGTTTAGACTTGCATTCTAGGCATTTGTCTAATTACGTTTCTTTTTCAATTACTGTTGAAGATAGCTGGAGATAAGATACGTATGCATAGTATATAGTTTAGGAAATATTCTTAGGTGATATTTGCTTCTGAATGTTATTTTTCTATATCTTGTACACTTTGCACAATCAATCTTAAGGGCAAAACTAAAAACAAGATAAGGTGGGGAAGTCATTACCCTTCCTTAGCCCACAAACCATCTCCAAGCACGCACAACCTAAGCCTAATTTAAAATCTGATAGACATTGACTTTAGGGACATCTCAAACTCATTAAGAGATTATCTTTAGGGAGAAGGTGTTAGAATTGGACTCTTGCCAAATCAGTGTCTAAGGATAGGGATTGAGGGGCGAAACCCCGAAGGCTGGTGGTTTGGCTTAATTAGGCCCGTCGATTTTGCACGGATACCCCCCCACCAATCTTGGCCTGAACTGGCTGATTAGCTTGTGGTCAAAGTATGCATTATACCTCCTGTGGACAATCAACTAGTTAGAAGTTATTTAGGTCAAGGTTACCTTAGACTAGGCTTGACTGTTTCTTCTTGTTGACTATTGGTGAACTTGTTTGTGATCGTGTTTGTGTATGCAAGTGTGGTCAAAAGACCCTAATTCATCTTGGTTAACTAGAAATATATCACCACACAAGTTTGAACCAAGACCAGATCTGGTTATGGCTCAATCGATATCTTTGCAGGATATGTTATATCCCATTAGAACCACACTTCCATCTTGCATCCAACATCTATCGGTTGGTGAACACAATTTTGCGCTCAAACCTCAGTTCATCAACACACTCCCTAAGTTCCATGGCTTAGAGTTCGAAGACACTTATTTCTTCATAAGAGAATTTGAGGGAGTATGTTTAATGATGAAAATCTCTCACCTTGTAGATGATGCTATTAGGTTAAGATTTGTCCCATTTGCTCTTAAGGACTTAGCTAAGAAATAGCTTTACAGCTTAACGGCCGGATCTATCACATCGTGGGATGGTTTCATCAAGGTCTTCTTGAAGAAATTCTATCCAATTCATAAGGCCGCTCTCATTAGGAAGAACATCATGCAGTTCAAGCAAGAACCTAGTGAACCATTTTGGAGATACTTTGAATGCTTCAAAGACCTCCTTGTCCAATGTCCTCATCATGGAATAGAGAAATGGTGACAATGCCAAATTCTTTATGACGATTTAGACTACTCAACCAAGTCCCTCTTAGAAACTATGTGTCAAGGGGATTCTTGCAGAAGGATGAGAATGAAGGATGGGACTTATATGAGAATCTAGTTGAGAAGACCATCCAATGGGAACCAACTAGTGAAAACTCTAGGAATTCAAACTCCATCTCTTTAAAAGGAGGTCTCCATTCAATTGAATCATGCATAACTAATGAGGCTAGAATAGCTAACCTCGTGAGAAGAGTGAAAGTTCTAGAAACTAAGAAACCAAGTCCACTAAATCAAGTCAGCCCAAACTAATTTTAACTCCGGGTTGTACTTACTGTCAAGCCATGAATCATGTGTTTGAGGAGTGTCATGTATTTCAACCTTAGCAACAATTTTCTGAACCGATGAATGCGACCTTTTCAAAGCCGAACAATAATCCTTATACACCAACGTACAATCCTGGCTGGAGAAATCACCAGAATTTCTCTTGGAGTCAAAACAATAATGACCACTCACAGTCAAACCATTCAAGCTACTTCCATCATTCCAATAATTCTTGCAATCATCAACCTAACTTTCTGAATTACCATCACAATTCTCCTAACAATTTTTTAAATTATCAACAAAACTTTCCCAACTAAGCTCAACCATCTTCCTTCCAGAATTCTCAACTTGAAAGGAGAATAACTGATTTTAAGAGAAACATGGAAAGGTACATGAAGAACTAAGATTCCCTTATGCAAATAATACAGAGGTTAGAAGTTCAAATGAGCCAATTAGCCAATCTACAGAATGAGAGGAAAAAGGGTACATTGCCTAGTCAGCCAGTAATGAATCCTAGAAATTCTCAACAAGCTCATTTGGCTGAGGATCAATTATTGAATCAATGTAATGTTGTTCATACATTGAGGTCAGGAAAGAAAATTGATAATCAAATGTCAACACCATCCAATCCCTTTCAGTACAACCACACTCAAGCATCCACCTCAGCTAGTCCTAATCCTTTTCAATTTGAGGAATCTGAAATGGATAAGTCAACCAGTCAGGTGCACAAGCCTATAGTACCATTTCCCAATAGGCTGAAAAACAACAAGCAGAATCCACACATGGATAAGATAATTGAGATCTTCAACCTGTTGGCCCAAAGGCCTTCCACCCTAGTTTTGATGATGATTAACTCATGTAGTTATGTTTACTAATAATCTTGTGTTGTTTAAGTTTCAGATCATTAACCAAGATATTAGTTGGTGATTAGCTTCAATAAGGAGTTTAGAAGCTTTTCATGGTGATTCCGGTGCCAAAGCTTAAAGATCATACCTTTGCACTTGGTGGATCACGGTTTGGGAGCAAGTCTACTTGAAGATGAAGATCATCAAGAAGACTTAGGTATCCTAGTTTAGATAGTGTATTTTAGATCTATTTGTAAAGCTTAGTATAGTTGATATGCTCAAGTGCACATAACACACACGTTTTATGTTTTGGATTTGATTTTCATGAATATTAGATCAAAACAAGTTTAAATAGTTCTTATGTATATTAGATATGTTCTAGATATACATACATGCTTAACTTCTTATACAAACTTATTTTAACTATCCTATTCATGTATTGAAAAATCAAGTTTGATAAAATACAAGTGTTGTTTTGATAAAATTTACAAGACACAAAAATGATTTGAATATGTTGATATATGTCTTGAAATTGTTATCACAAGTTTGTGTTTCAATTCAAAATGTTAAAATAAGTTTTATGGAATTTTCAGAAAAGATAAAAGATTTTTAAAAATATTTTAACATGTGTTTCTGACCCAGGTTTGTGCTGACAGGCCAGGTCGGTCGACCGTATGGGTCGACCGCACAATGGGCCGGTCGACCCGTGAGGTCGACCGACGTGCACAGACTTGTGCACGTCTGGCAGACACAAACTCGGTCGACCGTCAGGGTCGACCGGGTCTGAGAGCTCTGCTCTCTGTTTGTTTGGGTCGACCGGGCGGTCGACCGTGTTTGCCCAACGGTCACATTTTTGACCGTTGGCGGTCGACCCGGCCGGTCGACCGGTAGCCTGTCAGGCTGCCAGCTCAGCCTAATGGCTAGTTTTCTTATAGGCCTATATAAACCCCAATTCTTTGGAATTTTGGCTAAGGTTTTACAAGAGAAAAATTCCCAGTTTGCCTGAGTTTAAAATAAGTTTTCAAAAGAGTTTTTGGGCTTTAAACTTCCAATCTTATTTGTTTTAGGTTTTTGGAAAAATCAAAGAAAATAGGAATTTGGGATATTTGTATTGGTTTTCATTCTCTATCTTTTACAAGAGTTTTCCCAAGTATTTTTCTTTGAATCCTTGTTTTCCAAACTCCTAGTTTTTCCACACTTGAGCTATCACCTATCCTATTCTATTAGGATCATTTGTTTGTGGGAAAAAGAAAAGAAAGAAGAGATTGTTTGAGGTTGTTGAGCCTCCAAGTTGTAAACACCTTGTATTTGTTGTATCCCTCTTTGGTAGAGGTTGATCGGGTGATTGGTTTGCTCCCTCTTTGGTAGAGGTTGAGGCTTGTGGTTTGCTCCCTCTAGTGAGAGGTGGAGTTTGGTTTGTAAACCCTCTTCGGTAGAGGTATTGGTTGTTGTATTGGCTACGGGCCTACCCCTCGGTTGTGAGGTGGTTGTTTGAGAGAGGAGTTTGGTACTCCTAGAGTTGTAACAAATCCTCTTCGGTAGAGGTTCCCTTGGTGGGAGATAGTGGATTGGAAATCCTACACGGTGGTGTAGGCGGGGATGTAGAGCTAGGGGCTCGAACCTCGAAACATATCTTGTCTTAGCATTTGATCCATTGTCTCTCTAACTCTCTCTCTTTACATTTATGCAAAGCATCATTGTTCATTCATATCATTCATTGCTTGTGTTGTGCCTTGCATATTTCATATTGCCATATCTTGTATATGCTTGGTTGTTTGTGTGTGCCTCACTTGTACTTAACCACAAGAGCTTCACATAGCACCTCAACCCATATCTAGGGGAATCAAGAGGAGTTAGTCCAGAGCCCTTCACGGGGAATTCGGCTACACTTGTGTGTTGTACTAAGTGTGTTGCAAGAATAGTTTTAAGCTTCCGCATTTAGAGCATTTAGTTCACTAGATTAGCACTTGCACCTATTCACCCCCCCTCTAGGTGTTTTTCACAACCAAGTGAAGATAAATGTGCCACTTATTGATGCCATCCAACAAGTCCCATCTTATACAAAATTTCTTAAGGACATGTGCACCAAGAAGAGAAAGACTAACGTATCCAAGAAAGTCTTCTTAGCCACTAACATTAGTGAGCGACTGTCGGGTCCAATCCCTGTTAAGTACAAGGATTTAGGTTGTCCCACCATTGCCTGCACTATAGGACAAGCCGAGATTAGTCGTGCACTTCTTGACTTGGGGGCAAGTATCAACTTGCTCCCATTCTCAGTTTATCAACAACTCAGGTTGGGCGATCTTAGTCCAACTCGAATCACAATCCAACTGGCTGACCGTTCAGTAAAAGTTTTCAAGGAGAAAATTAATGATGTCCTTATCCGGGTCGAGGAGTTTATCTACCCCGTTGATTATATTGTTCTTGATACACAACCTGTATCCAATCCTAGGGCTCAAACTCCTGTTATCTTAGGGTGCCCATTCCTTACTACTGCCAATGCTATTATCAATTGTAGGAATGATTCCATAAGGTTAACCTTTGGGGACATGACTAGAGAAGTCAATGTCTTTAACTTAGGAAAGCAACCCCGTGATATTCAGAAGCAAACATTTGAAGTCAGCCTCATCGAGAACTCGACAAGTGAACATGGAGAAGAATTGGAATTAGAAACTGAGTGTGACTTTGAGTTAGAGTCTGATGACTTTAACCTTGATCAGGTTGTCGAGTCTGCTGTGAATTGGGTCTCGAACCCTATTTCACCAAATATGAAGCCAACAAATTTGACTCATCCTTTCAGTGAGCCTTCTCCTTCCTTAGAATTGAAAGCCTTACCTGCGCATCTCAAATACGTCTATCTAGGCAAACGAGAGACCTTTCCTATCATTATTACCTCTCATTTAAATAACGGGCAAGAAGAGAATCTTAAAGCAATTTTGAGAAAACATAAGGAAGCCATTGGTTGGACTATGACCGACATAAAGGGATTAAATCCAACCATAGTTCAACATCGCATTCATCTTAATGAAGACGCGACACAAGACCCACGGCGTAGGTTAAACCCTATAATACGAGAGTTTGTTCATGCTGAAATTGTGAAACTCTTAGACAATGGGATAGTCTATCCCATTTCGGATAGCCAATAGGTCAGTCCTGTCCATGCGGTTCCAAAGAAATTCGGTTTCACCGTGGTGGAAAACGAGAACAAAGAGTTGGTCCAAACTCGACTTCCCATGAAAATTTGAGTTTGCATTGACTACAGGAAGTTTAATGCAGTAACTCGTAAGGATCATTTCCTGCTTCTCTTTATTGATCAAATGCTTGAACGTTTGGCTAGCCACGAGTATTACCGTTTCTTGGACGGTTACTCAGGGTATAATCAGATTCCCATTGCTCCTGTGGACCAAGAAAAGGCTACTTTCACATGTCTATTTGGGACATTTCCCTATCGTCGAATGCCTTTCGGCTTGTGCAATGCCCCAGCAACATTTCAATATTGTATGTTGAGTCTTTTTTCTGATATGGTAGAATGGTTCTTAGAAAGTTGTCATAAAGTTTTTGAAATTGTCATAAAGTTGTCATAAAGCCATTCCTAGTATAACTAATGATAACAAAGTTGTCATAAAGTTTTTGAAAAAGAACATTTCTTCACGCTTCGGGACCCCTCGTGCTATCATCAGTGATAATGGTACTCACTTTTGCAATAGTTCCTTTGAAGCTCTTATGCGAAAGTATGCCATAACTCACACGTTATTCATACCTTATCATCCTCAAACCAGTGGGCACGTTGAGGTGTTCAATAAACAAATCAAGCTTATTTTAGAGAATACTGTGAACCAAAATCGGAAAGATTGGTCGAACAAACTTGTAAATGCCCTATGGGCCTACAGGACTGCTTTCAAGACAATTCTAGGGACGTCTCCTTATAGGTTAGCCTTTGGGAAGGCTTGCCACCTACCCGTTGAGTTAGAGCACCAGGCCTTATGGGCCATCAAGCAGCTAAATTTCAATTTGAATAAGGCCGATGACCTTTAGAAATTACAAAATTTCGAGTTAAAGGAGTTGAGAAATGAGGCCTATGAAAATGTTAAGATCACAAAAGATAGAGTTAAGATTTTTTATGACAAACACATCATAAGGAAAATACTTGTCCCTGGACAAAAAGTCTTACTCCATAATTCTAAACTTCATCTTTTTCTAGGAAAGCTAAAATCAAGATGGACTGGGTCATTCGTTGTAAAATTCGTGTTTCCATACGGTGCTGTAGAGATCAGTGACACCAAGAATGGAAATGACTTTAAGGTAAATGGTCAACGACCTAAACCATTCTTGAAATCGGTGCCAGAAAATGAACGGCTATGGGTCTTTTCGACCCAGTGTATCAGTAACTTTACCTCTTTTATATTCCATTTCATGCATCTATACATTTCTCTCATACATTGGGGACAATGCATGAGATAGGTATGGGGGAGGGTTCTAACATGATTAACATTGTTTTAAAAAAAATGGTTAAAAATTAAAAAAAAAATTTTGAAAAAAAAAGAATAGTATTTTGACGTATTTTTTTGTAAGAAATTAAGTCAATTTTAAAGAATAGGAGAATCATTATTAGGATTTCTTATACTTGGTCAAAATAAGATGACTTATTTGATTTCTACGGTTAGGAAGAAAAATTTGGAAAAGTAATTTAGTCTTGATCTTTACCTTGATCAAATATCTACACTTTATACACTTATATACTTAGGGTTCAAAAACAAAGATTCTTATGCCTTATATATAAAAAAAGAGAGAAAAGAATATATATATAGATAGATATATATAAATCCTCTGATTAACCTGGGTATGTGTACCTTATGAAGCATAAGTATTCACGCCTAAAAGGGGTACATTTTATAAATAAAAATCCTTAGTTTCGTTACCTTGTTTGCTCGAGTGCTTAAGTCCTTAGGGGTGTTTTCTCACCTGGTGCCCTAAAACTGTCCGGTTTGGGTGTCACCGACTAAAGGTTCGTTACATGAGCAGATTAGAAAGCCTAATGAAATTAAGGAATAATACCACCAAAAATAAAAATAAATAAGGTATAAGAGTTAAAATTAAAGAACCCTTAGTCAAAATTTCACGATCATGAAAGTTCATATGACTTAGGGTAAAGTAATAAACTAGATGTGAAATACAATTTGACTCCTTACTTTGATTGATGACATGTTTTTGAATAGAGACTAAGTTTAGGAATGAAAAGTTCGATTTTCTTATAACTTATAGATTACTTGAACTATTACAATAATACTTCAAATATTTTCTTTCGTTTCTAAAGACTTTTCGAAAATACTAACACTTTTCTCTTTCTTTATGGATTTTGTGGGTGCAATCCACTGAAAATCCTCACGGGACAAAACTTGTCCTCTAGGGGTAACCTAGAGATTTAACGGCTTATTGCACATGCTCAGTGCAATCGAGTGACCTGCAAAAGTGGTCCAATAATTTCTTAGGATTAGTTTTGATGTTTGCTCGAGGACGAGCAAAAAGATAAGTTTGGGGGTGTGATTGGTCACGTATATTGCATATATAATGTCACATTCCCATAATTATTGTCTAATAAATCATGTATAAATCATGTATTTAGTCTTATATTCTCTCTTATAAAATGCAAGCCCATTACTAAAGGAGAGGGAAGAAAAATGAGCCTAAAAGCCCATCAAATTCTGATTTAATTCAGAATTAATTCAAATCAAAGACCAGGGCAGATTAGGGCAAATCAGAGAAGATAAAACCAATTGAACAAGCAGTTAAAATAAGATCTTCACAAATCAATTGGTTAAAACCAAAAATCAAAGGAGGTTTCGTCAAATACAGGACCAAAAACTACAAATCTAGTAAGAGATAAAAGTATATCGCAAAACCAGAGAGCAACATCCCCTGGGTGTGGCCACTTGGCCACACCCAGGCTGCAAAAATACAGTCAAAGCTGAATTTCTGTGGCTTTGTTGAGTTGGTTGGGGGAGCGTTTGCTCCCCCTATCTTCATGCGCTCTCCCTCATTTAGTTTTTACCTATAAATACTGCATTTTCTAGAGAAGGATGAACCGAAGACTAGTTTAAGTTTTTCTCTTTATTTTTAGGGTTTAGGTTCTTTGTTAGATAGTTAATGAGAAGTTGTATCTCTATTTTTAATTTGTAGTTCAGTCCAGATACAAGTGAGAGAGAGAAAAAGAG
The DNA here is from genome assembly GCA_038442645.1 of Agave tequilana. Taxonomy (NCBI): domain Eukaryota; kingdom Viridiplantae; phylum Streptophyta; class Magnoliopsida; order Asparagales; family Asparagaceae; genus Agave; species Agave tequilana. The sequence continues at coordinate 96,138 of JAVJIF010003781.1, read as the reverse complement.
TGATGTAATCTGAAGTTGAAGTGACATCAATAAAGGATCAAGACTTCTCTTCTTCTCCAATTCACAGGTATGTTTCATTTCATTTACATGTCGTGTTTTACTTTAATTATGAGTAGCTAAATTTATTTTTCTTGGCTCACTATCATCTTTCTCTTTGATCCCTCTTGTTTTGAATGATTTTGATGTAAAGTACCCAACAGAATCATATGAATGCTTTAAACTAAGCCTTGCTTCTTTGAAAGTATTCTTGAAGGCACATGAGGATGGTTTGATTTCTGAAACTTTTATTTTTAAAACATCAGTTGAACTTATTTTATTTCATACTTGAAAGATGACTTGATGATTTAACATTCAGTTCAAGATGAATTCTTATAAAAAAGAGTAAACTTTTCCAACCAATCTTATTTTCTTTACTTTAAGACTTTCAAAATTTAAGCTTAAGTTTTTGTCTATGATCAAGTTGAGGCACTGAGATTTTCAAGAGAGGAATATTTTGTTGAGTTGTAAAATAGTGAGCCCAGATTTTTTTTCATATATTAAAACAAATAACTAATCACTCTTCAAGCCTTTTTAACGATCATCTTTTTCAAAGCCTTCTCTAAGTTTTCAATTTTTTTTAACTCACTTCCCTACTCTCCATTCTCTTTTCAACATAAAAAAAATACTGACACCATTCTTTGCTTTTAAACAAAACATCAAAAAGCTTTCATTGCATTCCTCCTCGTGGACACGACCCATTAGCTCAAAGCTAGACGGTAATTCTCACTGCATTTACTTACAATCAATTAACAAACCATGATTAAATGTGAAGAATTATAAAGAAAAGTAGTAGAAAGAAGTACATGAAATCAGTGCTTGGCCAGATTGAGTATGATGAAGAAAAGTGGGAAACCTCCATTGATTGTCACCTTTAGTATAAGCTTCTTGTAGAAAAGATTATATAGTGTCACTCTAAAATAACTCTTCCTCTCTTTTAATCATGTAACTCTCTCTAACCTAAAATAAAATAAAAAAATAAAAAATCACATTGAAGAAGAAAAGAAAAATCTAAACTAAAGCTCTCTCTCACAGATGGTACCCCTTCTGCCTTCGAGATATGAGGGTATTTATAGGAGAAAACGAGAGATAGGAAGCGTATGAAAAAAGGAGAAGCTGGCTATTTCTGAATTTGAATTCTCCCCTTATCTCCAAACTTGATTTGATTTATCCAAAATTTTATGTTGAAATTCAATTCTGATCTGCAGCTTGTTATCATGTTGATTGCAGAATTGACTTATACAACGACAGAATTGAAAAGAGTGATCAACGTAAGAATTGAAGCCTTTAGGTCTTCTTTCTGGATCATCTTGAATCATCAGATTTGAGTTTTAGTAGAGAAAGTTATAATTAAAATACTAAGAGTGTCCAGTCTGAATCTGAGTCTAAATTGATTTAAAACTCCAAATTTACTTGAATTTCCTCCTTATCTCCAAATATGATTGATTCATCTCATCCATTATCTTCTCTCTATCCATTTATCCTCAGCGAAACCGATAGGGTCTTCAAACAATTCATTTCCTCTTGAAATTAGATGATATTATCTTATCTGATATATCCAATTTTCAGATAAGATAACTTCTAGAACCTTTGGATTTGAATCGATCTCCTTTCTTTTGAACTTTTAGATTTAATTGGATAAATTTTATGCTTATCTTCTCCCTATCATACCCTATTTGAATTAGGACATTAAGACAAGTTATTTACAATATTTATTACAAAATATATGTAGGAATGTAATAATATTTATGTAATATATGTGTGTTTAAACAGCTGCTGAAGATTTAGTTCCAGTTGCTTAAGCTCGGTGGAACTCATTTAAATGAACTACAGTTGGCTTGATCCCTTAGGCAAGGTATGTAGGCAACCGTAAAGGCGTAGCCGTTTGGTGATGCAACCCGTATGAAGCTATTTGGTGTATTTGGGTTCTCAAGAATTAGTAGCGAAAGCTAATTTAGACTTCACGTAGAGGTGATGAGTTAGACTTCACGTAGAGGTGAAGTGTTGTGATCTCAATGAACGTTTGATCTTTCGGTGAGAAGATAGTTGAACTTGCATAAAGGGGTTGTGCATCCAGTTTGTTGAAGCTGATGATGGTGTTTAGTGTGCTCTACTCAGATTTGGTTGGACCGTCTTAAAGACATTTGGACTCGAGAGCCAGTTAGTTGGAGAGTCAGTGTTCGCTCATATTGGGTTCTTCTTGAGGTCATTGGAATGGTGTTCCATTCAATTGCTGAGTTATAGACACGTTCGCTGGTCGGCTCATATGGTATTTCTCTTCGGTGGAGTGTTGGGAAGGCATGTATGTTGCATTCTGTTTGAATAGCTGAGCTGAAGTTGGAATCTTACAATTGATATTGGAGTTTGGATAACGTTGCTTGAGGGGACGACAAACTTAATTTGGATCTGGTGTGATCAGAGAAAATCAATTGTATATGTGCTGGCGATTCGTTTTGATGGAACTGGTTTCGTCTGTTGGCCAAGTCGAGATCGTGTATCGATTTCACCGAGATCGTGTGTCAATTTCGTTCGGAGCGCTCAAGCCGAGATCATGTGTCGATTTCACGAGATCGTGTGTCTATTTCGCCAGATGTTCGTTGGAGTTCGGCTCAGATTTGAAAAATCTTCACCGAGGTGGAGAATTATAGGGAGAGAGGAGATAAGAGGAAATAAAAGACATCAGAAGAGTTTTTAACTCATAGGGAAGATAACAAAGAGATAGGAAGCCAAAAGGAGCGAGGAGGCAGTCTGCAGCATGTCCCAAAACAGGGTCCAGTCCACCGCCCAGTCAACTGGTGTGCACGACATGCACAGGCGCAGCCCGGTTGACCGCCCGGTCGACCGAGCAAAGAAGCGGTCAACCGACTGGCACTCAGTGCTCTCGGTTGGTCCGATCGACCAGTCGGTCGACCGAGGGACAGGTCGATCGACCGGCCTGGTCGACCGACAGGTGTGAAAAACACCTAGAGGGGGGTGAATAGGTGTGAATGCTAATCTAATGACCTTTTTAAACTTTAATTAAATGAGTGATGCAACGATCTCTCAAAACACGACTAAGAGCCGAATACCCCTTGCGAGGTTCTGAACTCCTTCCTCCCAATTCCCCTAGATATGGGCTAGAGGTGCACAATGCAACCGTGTTGTATTGAGGTGTGATCGATCAATGCCAAGTATGATGATGAGAAATGAAATGCACACAATGTAACACAACAAGTATAGCAAGTAAAGTAAACAAGACTAGATTGCACAAGTAGAGGGTTAGTACTCAAGCAAATAATTCAAGACAATATAAAGCAAGAGAAATTGAAAGCAAGAATGACACAAAGGCAATCGCAAACAAGATGATTTGTTTCGAGGTTCGAGCACACTTGCTCTAGTCCCCGCCTTCACCTCCGTGAAGGGTTTCCACTATCCACCGAGGATGCCTTTACAATTTGGTCTACCGAAGACCGAGCACCGAGCTCCACCGAGTACAAAGGACCTCTACCGAAGAGGTTGCTCCACAAAGAAAGGATTACAAGAACAAAGTGATCACAACAAGATCACTACACTCTTTCTCAAATTCTTTTACAAACACTCTCACTTCAATTACAACTTCACTATAGAATGAGTATAAGATTTTTGGCTCTATGAAGTGTGGTGAGAAAAACTTCAGTTGTAGAGAGATATTAGCAATCAAACACAACTGAAAAACTAGCTCAAAAAGAATTGGAATGAAATCTTTAAACTCTTTTCTTTTCTCTTTTGAAAACAATGAAAACTTGAGGATTTTTCTAAGTGATATGAAGGAGAGACTTCTCCTCTATTTATAGGGTTGAAAATAAGTTAAAAACATTTTCTTTACACCTAATTCAACCTGCAAAAGCACCCCAATAACTCTCCAAAAATCTGTTAAAGCAGAAAAAGAAAACAGTTTTTCAGAAAATCCCAAAGAGGAAAGAGCCGTTGCTAAGTTGCAGGCTTGGCGGTCGACCGGTCCGGTCGACCGCCAGCCCTGCTGGAAAGAGCCGTTGGCTCTCGGTCGACCGGTCCGGTCGACCGACCCAAAAGGAGGAAACACAGTTTCCTTCTTCCGGTCGACCGGTCCGGTCGACCGAAATATCCCGAGAGCAATCTGCTCTCCGTCGGTCGACCGGTCCGGTCGACCGACGGACATGCACAAACAGTGCATGTCCAGACACATCGCCGGTCGACCGGGCCGGTCGACCGATGTTGCCTGAAACTGAAAAACTGGGCTGTTTTGAGTTAGAAAAATTTTGATAAATATTTTAAAAATACATATAGCTAAGTATTATGCAGAAAATAGTTTATACACATGTTTTAAACAAGTTTTTCAGGATATAAAGCTTGGTACATGTATATATAAACTAAGGCATAAAACTTAGAAATAACCATTTTCAAAACATAGGAAATACATGAAACAAGTGTGTGTGCAAATCCTAGAGCCAAATTTCCTATATTCAAACTTTAACATTCTAAGCTTACAAACTCTAAAAGACTTCAAGGCAATGCTTCAAGATGGGCTATCTCCACTTGATCTTCAATTTTTGCATCTTGAGCCCAATTGGAGTTGACTTGAGTCCAAAACCTTGTATTTGTGAGAGAAGACTTCTAGTATGAATAGAAATCTGAAAACACACTTAAACAACAAATGTTATTAGTACAAATAACTAATATGTTTTGTAATCATCAAAATACACTAGTCATGGGTGATTGTAACCTTGGGCCAACAATCTCCCCCTTTTTGATGATGACAAAACATATAAGTTATTGAAACAAATAAAGGAGGAAAAGCTTGGAAAGCTCCCCTCAAACAATGCTATGTATTTATCATGAATATGAAAAAGCTATGTAAGCATTACATAAAGCATTTAACAAAACACAATAGTTTTTGTCCAAAAACTCAAATAAACACAAACTTTCTTTTTCTTCATGAAATGAAACTCAAATAGTATCAAACTTAGAAAGTTTAAACTTAAACACTTATTTTCCAATATCAAATATCAACAAACTTATTCTCCCCCTTTTTGTCATACATCAAAAAGGGTTAAAACAAAATTTTAATTTTAAGAATCCATAATACAAACATTCAACTTACCATAAATAAACGAAAATCTAGCATAATCTAAAGGTTTAGTAAAAATATCGGCAAGTTGAAAATCGGTAGAAACATATTCAATAACAATATCACCTTTCTCATAATGATCTCTAAGAAAGTGATACCTAATGTCAATGTGTTTGGTTTTACTATGTTGATTTGCATTCTTTGTCATGTGAATAGTACTAGTATTATCACAAAATATTTTAACATGATCAAAGTGTAAATCATAGTCAAGGAGAGTATGTTTCATCCAAAGAACTTGTGCACAACAAGCTCCGGCCGCAACATACTCCGCCTCGGCGGTTGATAGGGCTACCGAATTTTGCTTTTTGGAAGACCAAGATACAAGACAATTACCTAAGAATTGACATGTTCCACTTGTGCTCTTCCTATCTACCCTACAACCCGCATAGTCGGCATCCGAAAAACTCTTCATTTCAAATAATCCGGTTTTAGGATACCATAAACCCATTTCAATAGTGCCCTTAAGGTATCTAATTATGCGTTTAACCGCAATTATGTGAGATTCTTTAGGACAAGATTGAAAACGTGCACAAAGACAAACGGAAAACATAATATCCAGCCTACTAGCCGTCAAATAAAGCAAGCTACCAATCATGCTACGGTATAATTTAATGTCTACACTTTTACCTTGTTCATCCTTGTCAAGCTTTGTAGTTGTTGCCATGGGAGTTTTGCTTACTTTTGATCCTTCAAGCCCAAACCTTTTGATTAGTTCCTTTGTGTACTTGGCTTGATTGATGAAGATCCCATCCTTCCTTTGCTTGATTTGGAGTCCAAGGAAATAGTTGAGCTCCCCCATCATAGACATTTCAAATTCATCCTTCATGCATGACTCAAAAGCTTTGCAAAGAGATTCATTAGTAGAACCAAAAATAATATCATCTACATAAATTTGCACAATAAGAATGTCATTTTCTACATGTTTTGTAAACAAGGTTGTGTCAATTTTTCCTTTCTTAAAACCATTTGAAATCAAAAATGAGGAAAGTCTTTCATACCAAGCCCTAGGGGCTTGTTTTAAACCATAAAGACCTTTATCTAATTTAAAAACAAAATCCGAATGTGTAGGATCAACAAACCCGGGGGGTTGTTCAACATACACTTTCTCTTCAATAAAACCATTTAGAAAAGCACTTTTAACATCCATTTGAAATAATTTGAAATCTTTATATGAGGCAAATGCTAGTGTCATCCGTATGGCTTCAAGCCGTGCTACGGGTGCAAAGGTTTCTTCAAAATCGATCCCTTCGATTTGAGTGTAACCTTGGGCAACTAACCTAGCCTTGTTTCTAACTACATTACCCGATTCATCTAACTTGTTCTTAAAGATCCACTTAGTACCAATTGTTGGTCTATCGTGGGGCCTAGGAACAAGGTGCCAAACTTGGTTGCGCTCAAATTGATTGAGCTCCTCTTGCATGGCTAGCAACCAATATGAATTGGCCTCGGCTTCGAGGACATTTTTGGGTTCTATGTGTGAAATAAATGCAAAGTGGCCACAATAATCTTGAATTTTAGAGCGAGTAGTTACCCCTTTTGATACTTCACCTATGACGAGGTCCTTGGGATGATGAGGATTGAATCTCCAATCCTTAGGTAGTGGTTGAGTAGGCTCCACCTCATTTGTTTGATGTTCATTTCCTTGGGCCTCTTCCACTTTGGCTTCACTTCCATCATCATCCTTTGGCTTGTCTCCCATGGTAGAAGCATCCTCCAAGGTGACTTTCTCCAAGCCTTCATGCAAAGCATCTATTTCTACAACATTCTTAACAAACTTGTTAGATTCCTCAAACTTAACATGAATAGACTCTTCAATAGTCAAAGATGATCTAATGAAAACTCTATAAGCTTTACTAGTGTTTGAGTAACCTACAAAAATAGCCTCATAAGATTTAGGATCAAATTTTCCTAAAAAATCTTTTGTGTTTAAAACAAAGCATTTGCAACCAAAAACTTTAAAATAGGAAACATTAGGTTTTCTAGAAAAATACATTTCAAAAGAAGTTTTAGTAGTATTTTTACACAAGAAAACACGATTTGATATGTAGCATGATGTATTTACGGCCTCGGCCCACAAATAATGTGGTAGACCATATTCACTTAGCATTGTCCTAGCCATCTCTTGTAATGTTCTATTTTTCCGTTCAACTACTCCATTTTGTTGTGGAGTTCTAGGACAAGAAAGTTCATGCTTTATTCCATGTTTATCACAAAAAGTGGTAAAGGGTTGGTTAATGAATTCACCTCCTCTATCACTTCTTATTCTCAAAATCGAAACATCTTTTTCTTTTTCAACTCTTTTCTTAAAAATTTGGAAATACGAAAATGCTTGGCTTTTATGTTCAAGAAAGAAAACCCAAGTAAATCTTGAAAAATCATCAACCAAAACATAAGCAAATCTATTCCCACTTAAACTTTTGGTTTGTGTAGGGCCAAAAAGATCCATATGGATTAACTCCAAAGGACGTGATGTCATGATATCCTTAATTGACTTGAAAGAGGACTTAGTTTGTTTCCCAAATTGACATGCGTCACAAACTCGGTCCTTTTCAAAATTCAAGCAAGGAATACCTTTCACCATTTTCTTTGTGTTTAACCTAGAAATGTGAGCCAAAGAAATATGCCCTAATCTCCTATGCCACAACCAAGAGTCATCATCGAGGGCTTTCAAACAAGTAATATTACAAGACATATTTAACATATCAATCATATAAACATTACTTTCACGAAAATCGGAAAATACACAAACATTAGAAATTCTATCAATAACCTTACAAGCAACATTATCAAAAACAACATCAAAACCTTTATCACAAAGTTGACTAACACTCAAGAGATTATGCTTGAGGCCATCAACTAAAACTACATTTTCAATTAAAGGAGAGGTGCCAAGTTTTACATTACCAATACCGATGATTTTACCCTTGGCGTCATCTCCGAAGGTGACGGTGCCACCTTCATGATATCTTGATAGGGTTGCAAAGTTGTTGATGTCCCAAGTCATGTGCCTTGAGCAACCGCTATCAAGATACCACAAACCTCTACGTCGTTGGGCTTTGGAAAGTACCTACATCATTTAAAACAATTGTTGACTTTGGTACCCAAACTTTCTTGGGTCCTTGAAAGTTAGTGTTACGAACCCAAACATTATGATGTGATGCACTTAGTCTATCATAACAAAAATTAGCTAAGTGTCCTTTCCTCCCACAATGTGAACATGAGTACACTTTTCTATACATGAAAGCATGATGTGTATGTGTAGTGTGAGCATGTTTTGGGGTTTTGCCATGTTGTTTAGGTTGTGTAGCATGAACATGAACATGAGCATGAGCATTTTTCTTTGGGGCTTGTTTCTTAGGAAACATAGCCTCAATTTTCTTCTTGTTAAATTCACAATTTTTCAAAACAACACTTAATGAGTCTAATCTTTCCTTAAGCATAGAAACTTCATTAGAATCAATTAGTGGGGTCTTACCTTTGCAAGAAATCTTATATTTTTCAAAATCATTTTTAGTAGTGGCCAAGGTGGAAACCAAATCATCTTTTTCCTTTGTAAGAGTAAAAATTTGAAGACTTAAAGATTCATTTTCCTTTTTCATTTTTAAATACTTTTTCTTTAAGAAATCATAATTTTGTGATAACTCAACAAAAGCTTCTCCTAGTTCATCCATGGAGAGTTCATCATCAAAAGGAGTGGAAGGGTTACCTTGCTTGTGCTTTCATTGGCCATGAAGCACATGTTGGCGGTGTCGATCTCTTCTTCGGATTCGGTCTCCGAATCCCAAGTTGCCTTCATAGCCTTCTTCTTGTGAGACTTCTTTGAAGTGGAGGGCTTAGCTTTGTCCGGACACTCCGCAACAATGTGTCCCGGTCTTTGGCAATTGAAGCATATGATCTTTCTTTCTTCTTTGCCTCCTTGCCATCTCCTTCTACCTTGGAACTTCGCCTTGTTGTACATCCTCTGAACATTTTTGACTAGAAGTGAGAGCTCTTCGTCATCTTCTTCTTCATCATCTTCGTCGGAGTGTGATGATTGACACTTGAAGGCAATAGTCTTCTTCTTGGTAGGAGCCATGTCCTCCCTTACTTTCCTTTCCATCTCATGGGTTTTGAGGTTCCCAATGAGACCTATAAGCTCCATCTCTTCATTGTCGTTGAGTTCCTTCAAGGTTGTTGCTTTAACTTCCCATGAAGGAGGAAGAGCCCGGATGATCTTCCTTACTCTTTGATCATTGTTGATGTCTTCACCTAAAGAAGAGAGTCCATTAGTAATCTTGGTAAATCTTGTAACCATATCATCTATGGTTTCATTATCTTGCATGCTAAATGTTTCATATTGGGACCGAAGAAGGTCAATCTTAGCCTTCTTTACTTGTGAGGTTCCCTCATGAGTGACTATCAAGTGTGACCAAATCTCATATGCGGATTTGCAATGTATAACCCTAGCTATGTCATCATCATTTAGGGCTTGAAGAAGTGCATAGTGAGCTTTGGCATTGGCATCGAATTCCTTAGTCTCAATTTCGGACCAAGTGGATTCGTCACCGGGGGGTACACTAAAGGACTTAGTCACGGCTTTTGCAACTCGGCTACCTAGAGATTGCAAAAACACGGTCATCTTAACTGTCCATATGGGAAAGTTAAGTCCATCAAACTTAGGAGGGGTCTTAATTCCATCGGCCATTTTTACTTATATGAATATGAATGAAATGATTAGCAAATTAGGATCTTCTCTAAGGTGGTTAAACCAAATCCTAGAGTCCAAGCTCTGATACCAATTGAAAAACACCTAGAGGGGGGGGTGAATAGGTGTGAATGCTAATCTAATGACCTTTTTAAACTTTAATAAAATGAGTGATGCAACGATCTCTCAAAACACGACTAAGAGCCGAATACCCTTGCGAGGTTCTGAACTCCTTCCTCCCAATTCCCCTAAATATGGGTTAGAGGTGCGCAATGCAACCGTGTTGTATTGAGGTGTGATCGATCAATGCCAAGTATGATGATGAGAAATGAAATGCACACAATGTAACACAACAAGTATAGCAAGTAAAGTAAACAAGACTAGATTGCACAAGTAGAGGGTTAGTTCTCAAGCAAATAATTCAAGACAATATAAAGCAAGAGAAATTGAAAGCAAGAATGACACAAAGGCAATCGCAAACAAGATGATTTGTTTCGAGGTTCGAGCACACTTGCTCTAGTCCCCGCCTTCACCTCCGTGAAGGGTTTCCACTATCCACCGAGGATGCCTTTACAATTTGGTCTACCGAAGACCGAGCACCGAGCTCCACCGAGTACAAAGGACCTCTACCGAAGAGGTTGCTCCACAAAGAAAGGATTACAAGAACAAAGTGATCACAACAAGATCACTACACTCTTTCTCAAATTCTTTTACAAACACTCTCACTTCAATTACAACTTCACTATAGAATGAGTATAGGATTTTTGGCTCTATGAAGTGTGGTGAGAAAAACTTCAGTTGTAGAGAGATATTAGCAATCAAACACAACTGAAAAACTAGCTCAAAAAGAATTGGAATGAAAGCTTTAAACTCTTTTCTTTTCTCTTTTGAAAACAATGAAAACTTGAGGATTTTTCTAAGTGATATGAAGGAGAGACTTCTCCTCTATTTATAGGGTTGAAAATAAGTTAAAAACATTTTCTTTACACCTAATTCAACCTGCAAAAGCACCCCAACAACTCTCCAAAAATCTGTTAAAGCAGAAAAAGAAAACAGTTTTTCAGAAAATCCCAAAGAGGAAAGAGCCGTTGCTAAGTTGCAGGCTTGGCGGTCGACCGGTCCGGTCGACCGCCAGCCCTGCTGGAAAGAGCCGTTGGCTCTCGGTCGACCGGTCCGGTCGACCGACCCAAAAGGAGGAAACACAGTTTCCTTCTTCCGGTCGACCGGTCCGGTCGACCGAAATATCCCGAGAGCAATCTGCTCTCCGTCGGTCGACCGGTCCGGTCGACCGACGGACATGCACAAACAGTGCATGTCCAGACACATCGCCGGTCGACCGGGCCGGTCGACCGATGTTGCCTGAAACTGAAAAACTGGGCTGTTTTGAGTTAGAAAAATTTTGATAAATATTTTAAAAATACATATAGCTAAGTATTATGCAGAAAATAGTTTATACACATGTTTTAAACAAGTTTTTCAGGATATAAAGCTTTGGTACATGTATATATAAACTAAGGCATAAAACTTAGAAATAACCATTTTCAAAACATAGGAAATACATGAAACAAGTGTGTGTGCAAATCCTAGAGCCAAATTTCCTATATTCAAACTTTAACATTCTAAACTTACAAACTCTAAAAGACTTCAAGGCAATGCTTCAAGATGGGCTATCTCCACTTGATCTTCAATTTTTGCATCTTGAGCCCAATTGGAGTTGACTTGAGTCCAAAACCTTGTATTTGTGAGAGAAGACTTCTAGTATGAATAGAAATCTGAAAACACACTTAAACAACAAATGTTATTAGTACAAATAACTAATATGTTTTGTAATCATCAAAATACACTAGTCATGGGTGATTGTAACCTTGGGCCAACAAGGTGATCTGCTCTCCTGAACGGATTCGAATTTCGTTTCTGATTTGGAGACAATCCAATTGTGGTTTCTTAAAACCCTTGGACTCTCTGGCATAAATAAAGGTTAGAGCCCTCATGAATTGAATCCCTCTAGTATCCCTCGGAAAAACTTGTATTGATTGTTGAATTAATAAAATCTCTCTCTCTTGCCCCGAGGACGTAGGTAAACTGCTGAACCTCGTTAAATATTGTGTTTGCTTTCTCTCATTTTTGTTTTTGTTCTTGTTCTTTGGGTACTTCTCGACGTCATCTATTGGGTTCCTCGTTGGTTGTTGCCCTTCACACGCAATAGGGGGAGGGGAGGAGGGGTTCACCGATGAAGAGGGCGGCTGGGGGAGAGGGGCTTTGTCGGAGGAGGAGGTGAGGCCGAGGGAGGGGTTCGTCGGAGGAGGGATTCACGGAGGAAGGGGGTCGCTAGGGCTGGGGCGATCAGGGGAAGGGGATTTGCCGAAGTCGAGTGGTCGTCCGCATGAGAGGAAGAGGAGGAGGAGGAGAAGAATGATGCATTTTGACAATTATTGAATATTTTTTGGATGCTTTCATCAAAAGTGGGGGTGCCTTAATCCTCGGAATGCCTTTCTCATGTTTTTTGGTTGATAATATCCGCTCCAATAGAAAGAGCCCCTCAAAATAATCAAAATCTAACATTAAATGAAAGAGGGAGGGGTTGTTGAGATTATTTTAGTTTCGTTTTCAGAAGTAGGAAAGACATTCGATCATTTCTAGGGCACACTAGCTTCTATAGAAAATTTATTAAGGAGTTTAGTAAAATTGCTAGAGATTTAACTAATCTCTTAGGAAAAGATGTGCCCTTCGATTTTGATAAAAAAAAGTCTACAAGCTTGGGAGGAGTTAAAGCAAAGACTTGTCTCGGCGCCAATAATCTCAGCGCCTGATTGGACTAGACCATTTGAAATTATGTGTGACGCCTCCGATTATGTTATAGGAACTGTTCTAGGACAACGTCTTGATAACAGGCAACACGTAATTTATTATGCTAGTAGGACGCTCAACGAAGCCCAACTAAATTACACAACGACTGAAAAAGAATTTTTAGCAGTTGTATTTGCATTGGAGAAGTTTTGCCAATACCTACTAGGGTGTAGGACAACGATTTTCACTGATCACTCCGCCTTAAGATACTTGATGCAAAAGAAGGATGCAAAAGTTAGACTGATCCGATGGATACTTCTGTTGCAAGAGTTTGACTTGGAGATCAAAGATAAAAAGGGCGTTGAGAATGTGGTGGCAGATCACCTTTCGAGAATTCCCAATGCACCAACTGAGACAATACCTATCAATGAAAACTTTCCTGACGAACACATCTTCACGATGTGTAAAGAGCCCTGGTATGCCGATATTGCAAACTACCTTGCAGCCGGGCGAACACCTTCAAGTTGGTCAGGTCAGAACTGAAATCACCTAGAGGGGGGGTGAATAGGTGATGGCTATATGAATTATGGCAATAATGCGGAATTTAAAAATTAACTTAACAATTAGCACAATACACAAATTCTTGCAAGTAATAGACAATATAAAAGTGCAAGTAATAAAGAGATAGAGTTTAGAGAGATTTGATCAAACGCAAACACAAGGAGTTGTTTCCGAGGTTCGAGCCACGCTCTACGTCCCCGCCTTCACACTTGAAGGATTTCCACTATTGAGGATCCCACTGGATCAACAATACAAGGACACACTTGTCCGTCTCTCGTGATGCCGCAACACCACCTTGAGCACACTAGCTCGCCTTGAGGCCGATGCCTCTACAACTTCACTCAAGTAAGAAAAGAGTGATCAACACTTGATCACTTTACAAAAGCTCACTAAGCACAATCCTAGAACCAAATATGTAGATGTAGATATATGGGATTGTGTAGTGCTAAGCTAGAGAGAAGTAGAGATGTAGGCTTCAAGATGGGTGATTGGAATTTTGGCTTTTGAGAGAAAATCTTGTCTAAAAGGAAGAGCTTGGAAATCTTTAGAAATCTCTTGTAAAAATATTCTTGATGGCTCTAAAATTGTTTTGCAATAGTTGTCTAATCAATATGAGGTGACCCTCTATTTATAGGGGTCAAAACAGCCTCACAAATTCGTTGATACCAAATCCCAAAAGAGAAATCAGCCAGAAAAAATAGCTGTTGGATCTGTCAGAACTTTTGACAGAATCCGGTCGACCGGGTCGGTCGACCGCCAACGGTCAAAAATGTGACCGTTGGGGTTCATCGGTCGACCGGGTCGGTCGACCGAAAACTCCTGTGAAAGCAAGTGTACATCGGTCGACCGGGTCGGTCGACTGATATAGACGTGCACAGTATTGTGCACATCGGTCGACCGGGCCGGTCGACCGGTTACTGTGAGTTCTGAAAAACAGAACTTCCAGAACCAGAAATCTTGGGTTTTTGGATTTGGGTCTTGGGTAGGATTTTTGGAACTTGTAAAAACATAGAGTATGAGCATGTGTCATACTTCTATCATGTTAAAATAGTTTGATAAAAATCCTTTTGATAGAAACTTGTTTTTCCATAAAATTGTTTTTCCCAAAACTATTGTTTTTCTAAAAATCTTATTTCCAAAATATGTTCTCTTTAGATCTAAGTTAGAAAATGGAAATTGAAAATCTTTTTGAAGCCATGAACCTAACTAAAAGGTGTGTGTGTGTGTGATAATCCCATAGCTCTACTTCTAATATCTAGCTTTGACAAAATATCTAAAATAAAAGTAAAAATACAACTCTTGTTTTTCTTTGTTGTCTTGGTCTTGTCTTGATCTTCATATCATCATCTTGATCCCAAAGCATCCTAGTTGTGCATAGCTTGGGAATCTTCATTTTTGCGGCGAACTCCAAACGTGTGAGTCTTTTAGCGGAGCCGTCAAAAACAACCTGTTAAATAACCTGAAATATTCTGAAACACAAATGTTAAATACATAACTAAATATGTTTTGTTATCATCAAAATAACTGGGATAATGGCCTTTGGGCCAACAAGAACAAGCACCGCTTTATGTCACAAATAAAGTTTTTCTTTTGGGATGAACCGTATTTATTCAAATATTGCCCTGACCAGATAATTAGAAGGTGTCTTCCTGAGGTTGAACATTAGAGTGTTTTGACATTTTGTCATGAGTTAGCATGTGGTGGACACTTTGGTCCATGAAAGACTGCTGTGAAAGTCCTTCAGAGTGGGTTCTACTGGCCCACTCTCTTTAAGGACGCTTATACTTTTTGTAAACTCTGTGCCAAATGTCAAATGACAGGTCGAATCACACAAAGAGATATAATGCCCCTTACACTGACCTTGGAGGTAGAAATTTTTGATTTGTGGGGCATCGATTTCATGGGACCCTTTCCTGTGTCTTACGACAACCAATTCATTTTGGTAGCTGTAGACTACGTTTCAAAGTGGGCTGAAGCTGTTCTGACGAGAACAAATGACAACCAGGTTGTCATCAAATTCTTAAGGGAAAATATCATTTCGCGCTTTGGAGCCCCCCGTGCGATAATTAGTAACAATGAGAGTCATTTCTGCAACTGGGCTTTTGAAGCCCTAATGCGGAAATACTCTATTTCTCATAAATTGTCTACGGCTTATCATCCTCAGACGAACAGGCAAGTGGAAGTTATTAATAGACAGATAAAACTGATATTAGAGAAAACTGTAGGACAAAATCGTAAGGACTGGTCCATCAAACTCGTTGATGCCTTATGGGCATATCGGACCGCCTACAAAACTGTCCTCGGTATGTCTCCATATCGAGTTATATTTGGAAAGCCCTGCCGTTTGCCTGTGGAG
The DNA here is from genome assembly GCA_038442645.1 of Agave tequilana. Taxonomy (NCBI): domain Eukaryota; kingdom Viridiplantae; phylum Streptophyta; class Magnoliopsida; order Asparagales; family Asparagaceae; genus Agave; species Agave tequilana. The sequence goes on along the minus strand of JAVJIF010003781.1, from coordinate 80,589 downwards.
CTAGAGCACCGTGCTATGTGGGCGATAAAACAGTTAAACTTTGACTTAAAGAAAGCCGGTGACTTGAGAAAGTTGCAGATTTCCGAGCTAGAAGAGTTAAAAAATGATGCATACGATTGTTGGAACTTGCTTTTGATGATACATTTGTGAAGACATATCATTGGAGCTCTTTCTTACAAAACTTATTCAAGAGTTCTACATGATCAAGACTTCCCAAAGAGAGTGTTTATGGATGTGTATTGTAATATTTAATAGTATGTTAAAAGCCTTGAAGCACACACACATCATAGCCCTATTAGTTGACTAATATCCCTTTGTAGTCGACTTATACATAGTATAGTCGACTTGACAATTTCCCTAGTTGACTAACATTTGTCCTGCAAAGATACCTACTCTCTGTTTTTTTTGATCTATATGCATTATTAGTCGACTTAACAGACTTTGTAGTCGACTAATACTTGGCCTAGTCGACTAACCACTTAGTCTGGTCGACTAGTTTCAGTTTCCAGAAACTTGTCCTGTGTTTCAATCTTGATCTAGTCGACTTGGTCCCTTTTGTAGTCGACTAACCCAGTGTAAATTGCCTAACCTAGTCGACTAACCCCCTACCCCTAATCAACTAATGGCAGTTTCTGACTGTTGGACAGTTTTTGTTTTTTGGTGTTTTTATCCAACGTTATCCAACGTTTCAATATTCAAAATTGACCTGATAACTGCCCTAACTAACTATGAATTTCAGCTATAAATAAGTATGTTATCCTAGGCTGAAAACACAATTTAAAATCAAAAGTTTTCTAGCCAAAAACTCTGTCCAAAATTCTGATTTTCTAGAAACTTGTTTCCACTTTCTGTTTCTTCACCAATTCCTACTCTATTGTGAAGATTTCTGAAAGTGCACCTATAATAGCCCTTATATACGATCACATACAGATTCAAGGCTTATAGGATCATTTGTAATCACTCAAAGAGGAGCATTGTACAAGAGTGATTGGTCGCTAATATTGCACATTCATTATTATATTCTCATACTTATTATAGAATAAACTCTGCTTTTCCTAATTAATGTTTAATTTATTTGCAGGCCCATTCCTAAAGAAGAGGGAAGAGAAATGAGCCCAAAAGCCCATCAAATTCTGATTTAAATCAGAATTAATTTGAAGCCAGTAAATCAAGGCAGATCAGGTCGGTTCAGATCGGTTGAAAACAAGTTAGAACAAATCCCTATAAATCAATCGGTTGAAGCCAAAGATCAAAGGCCATTTCCTCACAACCCCGGACTTAAACTGCAAATCCAGTTGAAGATAAATACAAATCGAGAAGCCGGAGAGTTCCACCAACAGGGAGTGGCCACCTGGCCACACTCTGGCCGCGGAAACGCGGCCAAAGCCGCGTTTCTGCGGCTTGGTTAGTGAGTTAGGGGGAGCGTTTGCTCCCTTTGTAATCACCTAGAGGGGGGGTGAATAGGTGACTAGCTAATCTAATGTTCAATTAGTGTGGAATTATAAACAATTTATGCAAACTAAAACTTCTTAAACTAAACACCAAGTATAACACAAGAGTGTACCCGGATTCCCCGTGAAGGGCTCTGGACTAACTCCTCAAGATTCCTCTAAATAAAAGTTGAGGATCCACTTTGGCTCTCTTGGTTGAATACAAGTGTTAGCAAACAAACCCCAAGCATATAACAATATGAGCACAACTATATATCTAGCAAATAAGGATGAAAGCAATATAAGCATGCAAGATATAAACAAGTAAGAGATAGAGAGAGCAATCACAAACACGGGATATTTGTTTCGAAGTTCGAGCACACTTGCTCTACGTCCCCGCCTTCAACACTTGAAGAATTTCCACTATAAACCGATTCCACCGGATCACTCGGTGCCGCAACACCTACAAGGCGAGTTCACACTTGAACTCCTTGGACCCTCTAGTCCCTTCACTCGTTCCCGCAAGAACAAACACACCGCAAGCCCACTAGCTCACCGAGGCCGCACCTCTACACAACGAGCCCTCACTAGAACTCGAAACACCGCGAACCTGCAAGTCCGCCTCCTCAAAATAAAGATGAAGTCTTTGGTGATCACAACACTTTGATCACCTAAAAACAATCTCACAACAACTCTCCTATAGGTAGATATAGTAATGGATAGCTCAAGTGTTTGTGAGAAAAACAAGGATTGAAGTTGTGGTGGAAAACACAAGAAAATTACTTTTAAAAACTCTTGGTAAACTCTGCTTTTGAATGGAAGTATTTGGCTCTTAAACAAGTGGAGAAAACCTCTTAAAAGAGTAAGAAAAACTGGTGCTAAAACCCACTTTAAATCTTATCAAAAATAGTCCAAGAAACCCCCAATATATAGGCCAAGAGAAAACTAGCCGTTAGGGTCTAGTCAGCAGTTCTGACTGCTGTCGGTCGACCGCCAACGGTCAGAAATCTGACCGTTGGGCTAGCGGTCGACCGGCCCGGTCGACCGAGGCCTGGAACAGAGAGCATAACTCTCTGCGGTCGACCGGCCCGGTCGACCGGGGCTTTCCAGAGAGCAGAAGCTCTCTGGCGGTCGACCGGGTCGGTCGACCGGCCCTCTAGCCAGACCTGGTGTGCACGTTTATGCACGTCGGTCGACCGACTCCTAGCTCGACCGACCAGTCCGGTCGACCGGCAGAAGCCAGACATAAACTTTTTAGGGAGTTAAAGGTTGTCTTTTTAGCTTAGATAAAATCCCATAAAACCTCTAAAAATCTACAAAAAAAGGTTCAGTATTATACTTTGATATACAAACATGTTTGAGTAAGATCAAGACATGTTACAAATATTTTGAACTATTTTTGTAACTTAGAAATTTTGGCTAAAAACAAAATCTGTATTTTTCCAAAATAGATTTTTTCAAAACTTCTCCAAATACAAAAACAAGATATTTTAAACACTTTTAAAGCATAGAGTGTATGGATATGATCCACTACACATACATGATGAAATATCTATATTTTTGACGATAAGTACTAAAATAGTTTTGGTTAAAACACATGTATATACGAAACTCCAAAAACCAAAACGGTATTTTTTCAAAAAAATGGTATTTTTCAAAATGAAAACTCTTTTGTGAAAACACAAATAAATCTTGAGTGTGTGTGTATATGTACTTGAGCAATCCACCAACTATTCTATCCTTTATATTTTATCTAAAAACAAAATCTTAATAAAACAAATCTAAACTCAAGTCTTCTCTTGAAGGGCTTCACTTGAAGTCTTCTTCTCCTTCTTGACTTGGTCCAAACTTGATCCAACGAGCTAGACTCCTCTTGAGTACTTGATGTGGTCTTGATGTATAGGCTCTTGAATCAAACCGTGTTAGCTCCAAAACTTGTCTTTAAATCCTTTATTGAAGCTAAACACCTACTAAGATCTTGATCATGAATCTGAGACTAAATAAACACAAGATCATTAGTACAATGACTACATGAGTTAATCATCATCAAAACTAGAGTGATGGGCCTTTGGGCCAACAATCTTCCCCTTTTTAATTATGACAAAACTCATGAAGTTATATATGCATGGATTAAAGTAAAGCGTCAAAGAAGCTCCCCCTTAACTCATGCATAGCAATAAACAAATATATATGGCAATGAAGTACATAACTAAACATGCATCAACAAGGTGAGAGACAAAAACATAACTCCAAAATCCTTTTTCCAAAAACTTTTATCCCCCTTTGTTTAAACTTTTAAAAACATTCTTTCCATTTTCTAAAACACAAGATGCATAAACTCAATATATGCAAAAACACAAATATGCATATATAAACTTAAAATCTTTCTCCCCCTTTTTATCAATCATCAATAAAGGGGTTAAAGTAAACACAAAACAATGTTCTTCCCCTTTTTGTCAGAAACAAAAATCAATAAAGAGGTGAAACCAAATCAACCAATAAAGAGATATATGCGATATACATTCATGAAGAGGAAGACGCTAAGTTAACTTCCCTACATATTTGCATTACATGAAGAAGGGATGACAAGCCCTAACTCACATAACACGTAATATGCAATGCATAAGAGGAGATGTGAAGCTCCCCTACACACGTGTATCGCATAAAGAAGAGTTGTCAACCTCCTCATTATAAGATACACTCAACATGAATCTATATGTAGAAGAGATGTTAAGCTCCCCTTGCATATAGGCAATATATATCATGACACTTTTGAATCAAATTTTTGACAATTACTTAAAACAAAATTTGAAATTTACTCAAGATAATAAAACACATTTTGGGATACCTTTGTAAATAAATAAAATTTTATGATATCAATTGTAACTAAAACATATCAAAACATTTTTAAGAATCCAATTGTAACTAAACAATACAAATTTTGAATTCTTCTAAAATTAACAAATCAAGATATCACAAGATATAGATACCATATTGAAATAGAAACATTTGTGATACCAAATTGAAATTGAAACATTTTTGTATTTTTATACCAATGAAAAATATGGATATCAATTGAAATAAATAGATACCAATTGAAGTTTATTGTACATTATGATATCAAAAAATACCAATTGAAGATAATGCATAAGCTTATAAAAAGTACCAATTGAGAAATCAATTGAAAATCAAGATTTGAATTAAGCTTAGTATAAACAAACTTTGTGCTTTAAACACATAATTATCTTATAAATCAAGAACAAATAAATCATATATATGTATAAAAAAGAGAATACCAATAGACATTGATATTATATCAAATTCAAGGCATACATATATAGAAAACAAATATAAGTATATACAAAATAAATATCAATTGAGATACCAATTGAAAATATGATGTAAATCAAGTGTATACCTCATAACTACCACCCTTTACATGCACAAGATAAAAGATTTTCAATAAGGCATACAAGGCATGGCGCCCATCCGTCCGCCCATGAAGGGGTTGGTAGGGGTTTTCAAAAATAGGGTTTGAAAATATTTTTATAGTAAAAATACTACCAAATGAAGAATAAATAACTAGTTAAATTAATTTTTAAAAAACTAGTTAAAGATCCTTCAAAACATGAAACCAAATCATATGAATCCATGAAGCATGCTAAAAACACAAGAATTGACACTCGAAATCTATAAATCTCAAAAATAATCATGAAACAAAGTCATGAATAAACAATAAAGTGTGAGTGCACAAAAATCATGTAATTAGCATTTTCACGAAGATAGTCAATAAAGCTTAAAACCAACATGAATATCATTTTATCACAAATCATAAAAATCATGAAAATTTATTTTTCATATAAAGATGAAAATCATAAAAATTCATTTTTCATCTAAAAACAAACTTCTAGGTATATGTATGTTTTTATCCAAAACTAATGATATGCATACATATCCCAAACATAAAAGAGTCCATAATATAAATTGCATGAAGGCAAATGACTCAAGGGGTATACATGTATATTTATTAGATTTGAAATAAAAATTACATATACATGAAGTAAAACAGGTAAATTGGCAAAACAAGTGTAAATGAGGAAATCCTCAAAACTAGGCTATACATGTGCATATAGTGAGTACAATTGAACAATGAAGTGCAAACGTATATGAATCAAATGTTGCTCACTACTTGTACACGTATATACACAAGTTTTGACAAAAACTACATCTAAACTAGTATTTACCGCATGAAGCATAAAACATAAAACATGCTTATTTTAACAAACACTAAAACATGCTAAAAATCATCAATTATAAAAGCATGTAAATAAAATAGGAGTTTTAGAGATAGTTACAAACACATGAACTACACTCTAATTCTCCAAAACATGGTGATTCTCCCACCAAGCCTCCTTGATAGCGGTGCATCAAATGTATGTCCATCAAGTCCATGTGCATCCACCATCAAGGTACCAAATCTCTCACGTCGTGTGAAAGCCCGCACCTACATCAATTACAGAAGGTGGAGACTTTGGTACCCATTTTCTTTTGGGTCCATGAGGGTTAGCATTGTAAGGAACCCAAACTTTCTTGTTATTAGCAAAATTTAATGAATTTATTCTATCATAACAAAATCTTGCTAAATGGCCTTTGCGGTCACAATGTGTACACTTGTACACTCTAGGATGCATATGTGTATGAGTATGATCATGACGTGCAAATTGTGCATATGCATGTTGTGGGTGATGTGCATGAACATGTGAAACTTGTTTCTTTGAAAACAAAGTTTCCAATCTTTTATGGTTGAATGCACAATTACTCAAGGTTGAGCTTAAACAATTAATTCTATTTTCCAAAAATTTAACTTCATTTTTATCAATAATAGCATGTAAAGCATGATGAGAAAGAGAATCATTTTTCTTATTCTTTTTAAAAACATTTTCTTTATCTTTTTCAACAAATTTTCTTTTCAAAGAAGTATTTTCATGCAAAGCAATTTCTTTTTGTTTTTCCACCAAAACAATCTTATCTTTCAAAGAAGTATTTCCTTTACAAAGATCATTTAGCTTAGAGGACAAGGAAATATTCTCATTTTTCAGCAACTCGTTATCTTTTTCAATGCATGCAATTTTATTTTTAAAAGAATCATTTTCTTTTAACAAGCAATCAAATTTATTTTTTATTTTCTTGTTATCCTTTTTAAGCATGTCATATTTTTCTAGAAGTTGTTGATAAAATGAAGCAAGTTCATTATACGACATATCAACATTCTCTTCTAACTCGGATTCGGTGTTTACCTCAAGGAGGTTATCCTCTTGGACCATGTAGCATACATTGGAAGCTTCATTTCCAACATCCGAGTCGCTCCTCGCATAATATTGTTCTTTTTCGCTAAGAGAGAGTATTGTGTTCCAAAGTACAAAAACCGAATCAAGATTAGCAACCCTAGATAAATATTCATCATTTAGCGTACTCTTCAAAGCATGAATGGCCTTTGCATTAGCCTCAATATTTTTGCCATTTAAACAATAAGAATCTTTAATAGTGAAAAAATAAATATGAATGCCTAGGGCTTTGAGGTACAAAGACATCTTAACCTTCCAAGTTTGGATGTTAAGAATGTCAAAGGTGGGAGGTGACATGAAATCCATGGTGTGTGTACAAATATTGTGATTAGCTATAAAATGAGGATTTTTAACTTTAGGTTGTTAGACCCAAATCAAGAGCACGTGGCTCTGATACCAATTGTAATCACCTAGAGGGGGGTGAATAGGTGACTAGCTAATCTAATGATCAATTAGTGCGGAATTATAAACAATTTATGCAAACTAAAACTTCTTAAACTAAACACCAAGTATAACACAAGAGTGTAGCCGGATTCCCCGTGAAGGGCTCTGGACTAACTCCTCAAGATTCCTCTAAATAAGAGTTGAGGTGCCGCTTTGGCTCTCTTGGTTGAATACAAGTGTTAGCAAACAAACCCCAAGCATATAACAATATGAGCACAAATATATATCTAGCAAATAAGGATGAAAGCAATATAAGCATGCAAGATATATATACAAGTAAGAGATAGGGAGAGCAATCGCAACCATGGCATATTTATTTCGAGGATAGAGCACACTTGCTCTACGTCCCCGCCTTCAACACTTGAAGGATTTTCACTATAAACTGATCCCACCGGATCACTCGGTGCCGCAACACCTACAAGGCGAGTTCACACTTGAACTCCTTGGACTCTCTAGTCCCTTCACTCATTCCCGCAAGAACAAACACACCGCAAGCCCACTAGCTCGCCAAGGCCGCACCTTTACACAATGAGCCCTCACTAGAACTCGAAACACCGCGAACCCGTAAGTCCGCCTCCTCAAAACAAAGATGAAGTCTTTGGTGATCATAGCACTTTGATCACCTAAAAATAATCTCACAACAACTCTCTTATAGGTAGATATAGTAATGGATAGCTCAAGTGTTTGTGAGAAAAACAAGGATTGAAGTTGTGGTGGAAAACACAAGAAAATCACTTTTGAAAACTCTTGATAAACTCTGCTTTTGAATGGAAGTATTTGGCTCTTAAACAAGTGGAGAAAACCTCTTAAAAGAGTAAGAAAAACTGGTGCTAAAACCCACTTCAAATCTTATCAAAAACAGTCCAAGAAACCCCCAATATATAGGCCAAGAGAAAACTAGCCGTTGGGGTCCAGTCAGCAGTTCTGACTGCTGTCGGTCGACCAGCCCGGTCGATCGCCAACGGTCAGAAATATGACCGTTGGGCCAGCGGTCGACCAGCCCGGTCGACCGAGGCCTGGAATAGAGAGCAGAACTCTCTGCCGGTCGACCGGCCCGGTCGACCGGGGCTTTCCAGAGAGCAGAAGCTCTCTGGCGGTCGACCGGGTCGGTCGACCGGCCCTCCAGCCAGACCTGGCGTGCACGTTTGTGCACGTCAGTCAACCGACTCGGTTGACCAACTCCTAACTCGGTCGACCGGCAGAAGCCAGACAGAAACCTTTTAAGGATTTAAAGGTTGTCTTTTTAGCTTAGATAAAATCCCATAAAATCTTTAAAAATCTACAAAAATAGGTTCAGTATTATACTTTGATATACAAACATGTTTGAGTAAGATCAAGACATGTTACAAACATTTTGAACTATTTTTGTAACTTAGAAATTTTGGCTAAAAACAAAATCTGCATTTTTCCAAAATAGATTTTTCCAAAACTTCTTCAAATACAAAAACAAGATATTTTAAACACTTTTAAAGCATAGAGTGTATGGATATGATCCACTACACATACATGATGAAATATCTATATTTTTGACAATAAGTACTAAAATAGTTTTGGTTAAAACACATGTATATACGAAACTCCAAAAATCAAAACGGTATTTTTCCAAAATGAAAACTCTTTTGTGAAAACACAAATAAATCTTGAGTGTGTGTGTATATGTACTTGAGCAATCCACCAACTATTCTATCCTTTATATTTTATCTAAAAACAAAATCTTAATAAAACAAACCTAGACTCAAGTCTTCTCTTGAAGGGCTTCACTTGAAGTCTTCTTCTTTCCTTCTTGACTTGGTCCAAACTTGATCCAACGAGCTAGACTCCTCTTGAGTACTTGATGTGGTCTTGATACATAGGCTCTTGAATCAAAATGTGTTAGCTCCAAAACTTGTCTTTAAATCCTTTGTTGAGGCTAAACACCTACTAAGATCTTGATCATGAATCTGAGACTAAATAAACAAAAGATCATTAGTACAATAACTACATGAGTTAATCACCATCAAAACTAGAGTGATGGGCCTTTGGGCCAACACCCTCTATCTTTGTACACTCTCATAGGTTGGGTTTTGCCTATAAATACTGGGATTTTCAGAGCGTATAGGGGACGACCATTCAGAGATAGGATTTAGTCCACTTTTCCATTTTTTAGTGTAGGCTTTTATTTCTTTTCATGTAATTTTTATTTTTAATTTATGTAAATCAGAGGAGATCAGAGTTTCATAGGAGAATGAGAATGAAGCTTGTGCTGAGAGTGACACCGGTGTAAGATTTTCTTCTTTTCTCTTATTGTTATAAAATCGAATCTGTAGTTTTCCTTTTGTATGTACTTTATTTTTGTTCCTCTTCTTTTTCTCTACTTTTCTTCTTTTGATATCAATTGCTATCTAAGTGAGTCTTAAAGCATCGAAAGAGCCTTGCCTTTGCGAGTGCCACCGATAGCTCATGACGATGGATTTTGAGTTTCATTCTGTATCACTTCATACTTGCAACGTCTTGATGATATAATGTGGAGGAGACGGGAATCAACTCTTATGGACTATACGTTGATCGCCTCACTTCTCGGTAACTTCATTGCAAAAGATTCAAGGTAAGAATTTGGCCAAAGGGGGTAAGTAACTTTTTGATTCTTTTCTTTTAATTCTTTAGTTTAGAACACCACGATCCACACTTCTTTTATCACTCCTTTTCCATTTCTTTGTACATATCATTTCTAGTTTCTCCATCTTCTTAATCTACCATCTTCTTCCTGATTTAACTTTAACTCAATTTTTCCTTTTTCTTTTAAAGAACTAAAGAAGAACTTTAACCATACTTTGTAGCCTAAAAGAGAACTTACTAAAAAGTTTCCATCGCTAGTCCCTCCTTGTGGATCACGACCCGCATATCCACTTGCTATTGCGGTACAATTGAGTAACTTGCACTCTTTAATCTTAAAATCTGAAATACTATATTTTTGTGTGCAGGTTTAAGCTCAATCAAATTTTGACGCCGTTGCCTGGGAGGGACGGTAAGTTATTCTCTTTTTAGATTTACATTTTTTGTTAACTTTCTTTTTTGTTTTTGGTATACAGGTTTGACAATAAGGAATTTTTGCTGCAGTGGACATATAAGTGGCCTTGGACTCTGCTCAAGAAAGCAGAGCCAAGAAGCCCTCAGATTTGTTACATTCCTGTGACAATCTGAGTGAACTACTAACTTGTATTTTCTGCAGGTTAACTGAATTGTAAAGGTTAAATCTGTAACTATTTATTTCCTTCTTTGACTCACTGTATATACATTTCTAACACAACAGTAAAATGATGTTTGTTAAATGCTAAAAACGGTTTAGACTTGCACTTAGGCACGTGTCTAATTCGTTTACATTTTTCATTACTGTTGAAGAGTGCTGGAGCAAAGGTACGTGTGCATAGCATCTAGTATAAGAACACTTTTAGATTGTTTACATTACTTAAGTTTTGCTTTTCTTGTACACTGCACTAAATTGATCTAAGGGTTTGTCCTATAAACAAGATAAGGTGGGGAAGTCATTACCCTCCCTTAGCCCACAAACAATCTCCTCACTCACTAACCCAAGCCTAACTAAAAATGAGTAGATGTTGGCCCTAGGGACATCTCGGACTCAATTAGGAGATTATCCTAAGGGAGAATGTGTTAGAATTTGACTCCTCCAAATCAGTGTCTAAGGAAAAGGGATTGAGGGGCGAAACCCCGAAGGCTGGTGGTTTGGCTTAATTAGGCCCGTCGCTTTTGCGCGGATACCTCCCACCAATCTTGCCCTGACCTGGCTGATTAGCTTGTGGTCAAAGTCTGCATTATACCTCCCGTGGACAGTCTAACCAGTTAGGAGTCGTCTAGGTCAAAGGTCTACCCTAACTTAGTTTAGAATTTTTTTTGTTTGCTTATTTTTTTGTGTTTTATTGTGTGATATGGCTTATAACAATAATTTTTTCAGTTTAATGGTAATCCATATTACACCTCTTTTTGGATATTACCAATCCGGCATATCATAACTTTAACCAACCTAGTGTGCCAGATTGGTCTTATCCGAATTAATATAACCCATGCCCCCAATCTTATAACCATAATTTTCAGAATAATTTTAACTCTTCACAAAGTCAATGGGGATTCACCTCCCCCGAGTCCAATTTTCAACCAACTTGTCCTCCTTATCCACCTTGTCCACAATATTTCCAATATCATACTCAGTTCCACCAGTCCAAAATAGAAAACCATCAATTTTTGAAATGAGTATGCGTGAGTCCAAACAACAATTACAAAATCTGATAGACCCACAATTTCACCACCAATTTCAAAACAACACTTCATCTTTTCAAGACCAATCGCAACAAAATGATGAACAATCAACTATGAAAAGATGCTTGAAGCCATGACTCAGGCTCAAAACGCTCGTAATCATGACATAGATATGTTAGTCCAAACTCTACGTTCTCACCGTTTGGCCAGTTCTGATGTCGCTAACCATTCTGTTAGAGTCGAAGAGTCATGTTGTTTTGGAAAATAAGGTTCCATTTCAACACTATCATTTGAACTTGCCCAAACTTCAAATTTTGAAAGTGACATTGACAGTTTGGCAAGTTATCCCTTTCCTGAAATTGAACTTGAGAATGAATATGATCATGAACCTCAACTTAGTGATTCAATTCTACTTCCTGATTCAATTATGACTCCGGTGTTTTCACCTGATTTCAATCTTTTTCCCGAGTCAACATTGGATCCTGTGCCAATTCATAATGAAATTGAATCGACCATCTTTGATGATCATCATATTGAACTTGACCAATTTCATACTTTTGAAAGTCCCATTGATAAATTGGCAAGTTCTCATTTTTATGAAATTGAACTCAATGAGAAATGTGACCTAGATTCTCAATTAAGTGATCCAGTTCAAATTCCCAAATCAATATTGACTCCTTTTTTGTTACCCGACTTGAGTAATATTTTACAGTCAGTTTTGATTCCCACACATATCATTCTTGAACTTGAATCACCAATATTAAGTCATATTTCATTGTGGGAAAATGAATGTGGACTTGAGTTTCAACTTCTTAATTTGGACCCACTTTCTGAACCGATCTCGACTCCGAACCTTTACTTGACTTAAGTTACTTTCTTGAGTCGGTATTAGTTCCCATACTTCCTAAGTCCAAGTCAATCATTCCATCTTTTCACACTCTATTTTGGGACAAGGCGGTTGACAAAATTGACTCCGAAATTAATTATGAAATTTAAAAATTAGATGGGGTTAAATTTTTAATAAAAACCGTTCATATATACATCATTTTAGTGGGTTATATAAGAGAGATTTCTGGTGGGTTCCTCCGAACTCCATGAAAATTTGATTGGGCCGCATTTCGTAGACCAATCAGACCACCACCCGGAACCACCACCTTAAGGTAATATTTTTCTTCTCTTTCTTCTTTTTCATGCATCTATGCATTAATTCATAAATTGAGGACAATGCATGAGATAGGCGTGGGGGAGGGTCTAACATAACATAACTTAGTTTTTTTTCTTTTATAAAAAAGGAAAATAAAAAAGTTATTAACATTTTCTTTACTTTTAAAAACTTTTTGAACATAGAAACAATATTTTGACATATTTTTTGTAAGAAAGTAAGTCAATTTTAAGGAATAGGAAAATCACAATTAGGATTTCTTAGACTTGGTCAAAATAAAATTATTTGTTTGATTTCTAAGAATAGGAAGAAAGTTTGTGAAAGTAATTTAGTCTTGATCTTTACCTTGAAGAAATATGCACACCTTATATACTTACACACTTAGGGTTCAAAAACAAAACAAAGATTCTTATGCCTTAAAAAAAAAAGGAAAAAGAAAAAATATATCTATGAAAGATAAACAACTTTAATTATTGATTAGCTAGGTGCTTTGGCCTAAGCAAGCCTTAGTATTTATGCGAAAGATGATTAGATAAGTTTGAGAAAAATATATATATAAAAATCCTCTAATTAAGCTCGGTATTTGTGCCTAATAGCATAAGTATTCACGCCTAAAAGCGGTTCATATAATAAAATCCTTAGTTTTGAGGCCTTGTTTGCTCGAGTCCTTAAGTCCTTGGGGTGTTTTCTCACCCGGTGCCCTACGACCGTTTGGTTTGGGAGTCACCGATTAGAGGCTCGTTACATGGGCAGATTAGAAAGCCTAATAGAACTAAGGAATAATATCACAAAAAATAAATAAATAATAAATAAATAAGGCATAAGCATTAGAGTTAAAGAACCCTTAGTCAAAATTTCACGGTCACAAAGGTGCATATGACTTAGGGTAAAGTAATAGACAAGATGAGAAGTACAATTTGACTTCTTACTTTGATTGATAACAAATTTTTGAATAGAGACTAAGTTTAGGAATGAAAATTTTGGTTTTCCTATAACTTATAGAATACTTAAATCTTACAATAATATTTCAAATAATTTTCTCTTTCAAAATGCTTTTCGAAAATACTAACTCTTTGTTACTCTTTCTTTTGGATTTTGTGGGTGCAATCCACTGAAAACCCTCACGAGACAAAACTCGTCCTCTAGGGGTAACTTAGAGGTTCAACGGCTTGTTGCACATGCTCAGTGCAATCGAGTGACCTGCGAAAGTGGTCTAATAATCCTTAGTATAGTTTAGTTGTTTTGCTTGAGGACGAGCAAAAGATAGGTATGGGAGTGTGATTGATCGCTAATATTGCATATTCATTATCATATTCTAATACTTATTATAGAATAAACTTTGCTTTTTCCTAATTAATGTTTAATTTATTTGCAAGCCCATTCCTAAAGGAGAGGGAAGAGAAATGAGCCCAAAAGCCCATCAAATTCTGATTTAAATCAGAATTAATTCGAAGTCAGTAAATCAGGGCAGATCAGGTCAGTTCAGATCAGTTGAAAACAAGTTAGAACAAATCCCTACAAATCAATCGGTTGAAGCCAAAGATCAAAGGCCATTTCGTCACAATCTCGGACTTAAATTGCAAATCCAGCTGAAGATAAATACAAATCGAGAAGCCGGGGAGTTCCACCAACAGGGTGTGGCCACCTGGCCACACCTTGGCCGCGGAAACGTGGCCAAAGCCGTATTTTTGCGGCTTGGTTAATGAGTTAGGGGGAGCGTTTGCTCCCTCTATTTTTGCACACTCTCATAGGTTGGGTTTTGCCTATAAATATTAGGATTTCAGAGCGTACAGGGGACGACCATGCAGAGATAGGATTTAGTCTACTTTTTCATTTTTTAGTTTAGGTTTTTATTTTCTTTTCATATAATTTTTATTTTTAATTTATGTAAATCAGAGGAGATCAGAGTTTCATAGGAGAATGAGAACGAAGCTTGTGCTGAGAGTGACACCGGTGTAAGATTTTCTTCTTTTCTCTTATTGTTATAAAATCAAATCTGTAGTTTCCCTTTTGTATGTACTTTATTTTTGTTCCTCTTCTTCTTCTCTACTTTTCTTCTTTTGGTACTAATTGCTATCCAAGTGAGTCTTAAAGCATCGAAAGAGCCTTGCCTTTGCGAGTGCCACCGATAGCTCATGATGATGGATTTTGAGTTTCATTCTGTATCACTTCATACTTGCAACGTCTTGATGATATAATGTGGAGGAGACGGGAATCAACTCTTACGGGCTACACGTTGATCGCCTCACTTCAAGGTAACTTCATTGCAAAAGATTTAAGGTAAGCATTTGGCCAAAGGAGGTAAGTAACTTTTAGATTCTTTTCTTTTAATTCTTTAGTTTAGAACACCACAATCTACAGTTCTTTTATCACTCGTTTTTCATTTCTTTGTACATATCATTTCTACTTTCTCCATCTTCTTAATCTACCATCTTCTTCCTGATTTAACTTTAACTCAATTTTTCCTTTTTCTTTTAAAGAACTAAAGAAGAACTTTAACCATACTTTGTAGCCTAAAAGAGAACTTACTAAAAAGCTTCCATCGCTAGTCCCTCCTTGTGGATCACGACCCGCATAGCCACTTTTGCTATTGCGGTAGAATTGAGTAACTTGCACTCTTTAATCTTAAAATCTGAAATACTGTATTTTTGTGTGCAGGTTTAAGCTCAATCAAAGAGCGTCTCGGGTTGAAAAGAGTTTGTACAAGGTGTTGTGGTCTTCTTGGTTGTAAGAAGAGTTGCACACATTTGGCAAAGGGGATTTGTGAAGTGGTGTGCAAGGTGTTGATTTTGAGTATACAAAGTCAAAGGATAAAGGAAAATCTCAAGCGGGTGGTTTGGGGACTGGATGTAGGTCAAAAGGACCGAACCAGGATAAATCTCTTGTGTTTGTGTTTGCGTTTGCTTTACTTTCTGAGATTTAATTTCCTTTTATTGCAAGTACTTTATTTTTATAACGCTAATATCTTTGTTTGAGTGTTGACGTAATATTTTAGGTCCAACAATTGACATCATCTCGGGACCAACAATTGCTATCAGAGCCCTGCATACCCAGTCAACAACATACAAGGATGGCAACGGAGTTCCCTTCATCACAATTCAAAGAAGGACATTCTACACAACGTCCACCGCTATTCGATAGATCGAACTACAACTATTGGAACTGTAGAATGAAGATCTACTTGCAATCGATCAACTACGAACTATGGAATATAGTAGAAGTAGCATACACCAAACCGAGTACCAACTACACCGCTTGGAGTGATGATCAAAAGAAGAATACGAACCTCGATGCCAAAGCGATGAATGCTATATTCTGTGCCATAACCAAAGAAGAATTCAACCGTGTGTCAACAACCACTTCTGCAAATTAAATATGGCACATACTACAGGTAACACATGAAGGCCCAAATAAGGTTAAGGAATCTAAAATTTCTATTTTTGTCCACAGGTTTGAACTTTTCAAAATGAAGGAGAATGAAACCATCTTAGAAATGGTTACAAGATTCACCGACATAACAAATTCCTTAGCATCCCTTGGAAAGGAATACACCCAAGTCGAAAAAGTTCACAAGATCCTTCGTGCACTCACATCAGATTGGGAGAAGAAGACAACTGCAATCGAAGAAGCGAATAATCTCTCAACAATGTCATTAGAAAACCTTATTGGTAATCTAATGGCATATGAAGAGCAACTCGAAGACAGAAAGCAGGATGAACAACAATCTCTCTCAAAGAAGAAAGAACTTGCCTTCCATGCATCCTCAGACACGGATAATTCAGATAACGATGAAGAGGAGAAGGCAATTCTTTTAAGAAAATTCAGAAAGTTCTTAAAGTAAGGTAAGTTTAAATGTTTTAATTGTAATAAACAGGTCATATGAGGAAGGATTGTCCATTGCTAAAAAATAAAGGTAAATTTAAGAGCAAAAAGTTCAGAAAGAAGAAAGACTACCAAGCATCATGGAAAAATAGTGATTCCTCTTTCTCTGACGAAGAAGAAGCCACTGAACATGCCAACATCTGTTACATAGCTCTAGAAGAAGATGAGATACAATTTTCTGAACTCTTAGATGCATTTCAAGAATTATACAATGATCTTAAGAATGAAAAGATAAAAAATAAAGTTTTGACAAAGGAAAATGAAAAACTTTTCAAAGAATATGCTTCTCAAATTTCTTCTATAAATTCTCAAAAAGATAATTTTGAAAAAGTGATATCATCATTAAAAAAAGATAATGAGAATTTATTACAAAATAATGTTTTATTGAAAAGAGAAACTATGTCTTTAAATGAAAGAATTTCTATTTTAGATAAAGACATATCACTTTCCAAAATGAAGTATGAAGAGATTTTGAAAAATGTGACTAAATTTAATCAAGGAAAAGAAAAGTTAAATGATTTGTTATCATATCAAAAGATGTCACATAATCTTTATGGCCTTGGATTTTTTGGAAAATCTACATATGTTAGTAATCCATATAATTCTTTTGTGAAAAGAAATACTGATATTATTTCAAAAAGAATAAAGAACAAGTTCATATGGATTCCTAAAAACTTAAGCATTGTTGATAAAAAAATACTTATATTGCATCACACATACATGATATATATAATTCATGCAATTATATGTATACTAACAGATGGAAACCAAATTCAAATTAGGTTTGGATTCAAAGGCTAATGCTTTGATCTTATTATTGGTACCATTCTAATGTCTATCTTTCAGGTACCATATAAGAAGTTTGATAAGAAAAATATTCTTAGAGCATTTATTATATATATTTGTTATAATATATTTTTTGCAGGGGGAGAACACATGTTTTTCTATATCTGTTATAACCTTTTTCTACAGAGGGAGAACACATATTTTAATATATTTGTTATAACTTGTTCTACGCAGGGGGAGAACATGCAGCATATTTTTTGCAGGGGGAGTATTCGTGCACACAAAGTGTCATCATCAAAAAGGGGGAGAATGTTGGAACTTGCTTTTGATGATACATTTGTGAAGACATATCATTGGAGCTCTTTCTTACAAAGCTTATTCAAGAGTTCTACATGATCAAGACTTCTCAAAGAGAGTGTCTATGGATGTGTATTGTAATATTTAATAGTATGTTAAAAGCCTTAAAACACACACACACATCATAGCCCTATTAGTCAACTAATACCCCTTTGTAGTCGACTTATACATAATATAGTCGACTCGACAATTTTCCTAGTCGACTAACATTTATCCTGCAAAGATACCTACTCTCTGTTTTTTGATCTATATGCATTATTAGTCGACTTAACAGACTTCGTAGTCGACTAATACTTGGCCTAGACGACTAACCACTTAGTCTGGTCGACTAGTTTCAGTTTCCAGAAACTTGTCCTGTGTTTCAATCTTGACCTAGTCGACTTGGTCCCTTTTGTTGTTGACTAACCCAGTGTAAATTGCCTAACCTAGTCGACTAACCCCCTACCCCTAGTCGACTAATGGCAGTTTTTGACTGTTGGACAGTTTTATTTTCTGGTGTTTTTATCCAACGTTTCAATATTCAAAATTGACTTGATAACTACCCTAACTGACTATGGATTTCAGCTATAAATAGGTATGTTATCCTTGGCTAAAAATGCCAATTAAAATCAAAAGTTTTCTGACCAAAAACTCTGTTCAAAATTCTGGTTTTCTGAAAACTTGTTCCACTTTCTGTTTCTTCACCAATTCCTACCTATTGTGAAGATTTCTGAAAGTCCACCTATAATAGCCCTTGTCCACGATCACATACAAATTCAAGGCTTATAGGATCATTTGTAATCACTCAAAGAGGAGCATTGTACAAGAGCGTCTTCGGGTTGAAGAGAGTTTGTACAAGGTGTTGTGGTCGTCTTGGTTGTAAGAAGAGTTGTACACATTTGGCAAAGGGGATTTGTCAAGTGGTGTGCAAGGTGTTGATTTTGGGTGTACAAAGTCAAAGGATAAAGGAAAATCTCAAGCGGGTGGCTTGGAGACTGGATGTAGGTCAAGAGGACCGAATCAGGATAAATCTCTTGTATTTGTGTTTGCTTTACTTTCTGAGATTTAATTTCCTTTTATTGCAAGTACTTTATTTTTATAACGCTAATATCTTTGTTTGAGTGTTGACGTAATATTTTAGATCCAACAATTGACATCATCTCGGGACCAACAATGATAAGGCTCGGATCCCTAAATATAGAACTAAACTCTTCCATGACAAATCCATTCATAGGAAGAAATTTGTCCCAGACAAAACGTTCTGTTGTATAACTCTAGGCTCCTCCTTTTCCCTGGTAAGCTGAAAACCAGATGGTCAGGATCTTATATTGTACAAACTGTCTACCCTTATGGTTTGATTGAGATTTCTGATCCAAAGAGTGGCAATATGTTCAAAGTCAATGGTCAACGACTTAAGCAATTCTACACCACAGAGTCTGAGTCACACGATATTTTTGAACTGGGTCTTTGTGACCCGATGTACATGTGACTAAAGCTTTACCATCTTTCCCAGTATTTCTTGTAAATCTTTTTGGGACTTCCCATGTACATTAAAACAAAATAAAAATATATAAATAAAAAAAAAATAGAAAAATATATAAAAACAAAATACAAATAAACAAAATATAAAAAAATATTGGACCTAAGTGCTAAATAGCAGTTAGGTTTTCTTCCCTTTATATACCCCTTCTCCCTTCTAATAAACCAGAATTTCCCTAGGGTTGCAATTTTCCCTTTTCACCTAGGGTAAACTTGGTAATCTATCCTTCTCAGGCCCCTATATATACCCCCTACATCTCTTTCGTTCTCTACCCTAACATCTAAAATCAGATCTGAGGAGAGAGAAGCGAGCGCCGCCACCCAAAATTTTCCCGAGCCCCTACCTCCCTGCAATAGCCGCGTTTTCTCGGCCCTTGTCGCGCGTCCACGGCCTTCTGGTGGAGTCTGGAGCACCGCAAAATTTTTCTGTCGTCGCTGCTGTCTGTAGATCTCAGATCTACCACGTGATTGCCTGTTACGCATGTGGATTGCTCTATGCAATCTAGTTTTGGATTCCCCCACGTAATCCGGTGGAGGTTTGCGAATTTCTTTCCCATCCTTCGTATTTTCTGTCATGGCCCCATCTATATTTGCTGAAAAAGACTTTGTTAGGACTTTTAGTGATATTAATGGTTATGGCCACATCTTTTTGGATCGAATTCGTGAATGAAATTGGTATGCATTAGTCTACGATAACTCCGACCATGAGGGTTACCATTGTCCCGAGCTTGTCAAGCTCTATGCTTTACTTGATCAAGCCTCTATTAACTTTAACACAAACCAATTCATGGTGCCCATGCCCATGGGGGACCTTGTTATAACTGTTGATATGTTGGAAGACCACACCCAAGTCCCCAGCAACCCGCACCATCGCGACCCCTACCATTAATTGAGTACATGACAGTTATGGGGGCTCACTGTATCGAGCAAGATAGGGGGCTCAAATCCAGCACTACGTTTTGAAACATATATTGTGTTGGACGCTGAATCTAACGCAACATACTAGGGCTTGACCATACAACCTCCTTCAATAGGTCAGTGCTGCAGATCATTCACGATCTCATGACTCGACAGCACACCATCTACATTAACACGACCATATTTCATGCTATCATCACTAACTCCACGCGCACACGCGGTGCCAAATACTCGCATCTAGTTTTGATCACTCGTCTGTGTAGGAACTTCTTATCAGATACGGTCTTTGACTCGTACGATAGGGTATTTGTTAGTAATCGGGGGAAAACCGCGCACAAAAAGTGTATGTTTTGAAATCGATATTTAAAGTGTGTGTGCTTTGGCTTCCTCGATACTTCCGTTATAGCATAGAGGCTAAAACGATTCGAATCCACAAGGACGGGATGCGACAGAAGCTTTACCGGTTGATTCACGTGTTTTGTTAAAAAGTTCTTCAAAGTTTTAAAGAATGAAAAGAAAGGAAACAAAGAATGAAAAGAGAAGTACAGTGAAAACAAAGAAGTGAGAAACATAGAAAAGAATATGTTTGTGGTTTTTGTATGTCTAAAACAAAAAGAAAGAAAACCCATGGCTACTAACTACTAATGACTCCACCAACATGCTAACCTCTTAGTGATAGTTGCCTCACATGTATCATTGGCCATCACTAGTCCTTGGTTCAAGAGCAATTCAAAACATGGCCCATATGTAACTTATCATAACCCAACTCAACAAACAAGTGCAAGCTACACTTAAACCATCAAAACTAAAAGTAAGCATGGAGTAAAGTAATGTTAGCTTGTTAGTGGTTAGGAAGTTAGAGTGTTAGATCCATCATCATGAGCCATCAATGGCTCTTGCAAGAGTAAGGCCAAATCGAGGCTATTAGATTCATGTAGATTATCATAAAAGAAGTTAGACTAGTTGGTGGTTAGTAGTTAGTTGCCATGAGAGAAAAGACTAGCTACACTTGTAAAAGAGATTAGAGAGAAGAAAACATAGAGAGGTAAAGAGAGCACCTTTCATAGATTGTCACCTTCTATTACAAGCACTCTTGCATTCCAAGCATGTACCACTCTCTCTCCCTATTACAAGATCTACAAAATAGAAGATACAATGGGAAAGAAGAAGAAAAACTACACTACACTACCCTAAACTACAAAATGAAAATGAAACTACTCCTAAACTCTGCATATCTCCCTTCTGAAAATCTCAGGGGGTATTTATAGGCACCAGGGAAGAGGGGGGGCCAGGGGACAAACCCTGGCCCAAAACGCGGTCGCGGCTATCCTTGGGCGGCGTGCGCAACGCCGCTTGCTGCGCGCTGCCCAGTTGTTCCCCTGTCGGCTTCTGCTCCTAGTTTCTGATTTTGGGCTTCTAGTTTTGACAGAATCAGCCTCTTAGTTCAATGGCTATCTTAATAGGCCTTTAATCACCAATTAAATGGTGATTTTAGGGTCTTCTTCTTCATTGCACACCATGGACCTAGAACCAAGCAAGCAAAGCTTTATTAGCAGAATTTTATACTAAATAATATGCGGATGTGATAAAAATTATGCGAAATTAGAGACTAATCACACCTCCACACTTATCTTTTTGCTCGTCCCGAGCAAAACAAAAGAAAGAAAATTATTACACCACTTTCGCAGGTGACGCGATTGCACTGAGCATGTGCAACAAGCCGTTAAACCTCTAAGTTTCCCCTAGAGGAGGAGTTTTGTCTCCTGAGGGTTTTCAGCGGATTACACTCACAAAATCCTTGAAGAAAGAAATCAAATGTTAGTATTTTGAAAACGCATTTTGAAATAGAGAAAAGTGTTGAAGTATTTTTTGTGAAAATATAAGTGATCCAAGGTCATAGGTTAACCAGAAATTGTTCTTTCTTAAACTAAGTCAAAATGCAAAAAAAATCTTGTTATAAATTAAATGTAAGAATTTAAAATTGAATTGACTCTTTGATCTTTCATAAAACTCTTAGAAAATATGCACTTTGTGAACAGTGAAGGCTTTTGAGATATCGACTCTAACTTTCATGCCATTTATTTATATTATTATATATATATATTTTGTTATTTTTTTCTTTTTTCTTCCCTTAGTTTTCTTAGGCCTTCTTATTTACCCGGGTAGTGAGCCTTTAGCCGGTGACTCCCAAACCAGATGGTCTTAGGGCACCAGATAAGAAAACATCCCTCGGACTTAAGGACTCGAGTAAACAAGGCCACAAAAACTAAAGGGGATTATTTATTTTTGTCCACCATTTTAGGTGTGAATAATCATGCTTCCTGAGGCATAATTACCCAACTTCAATAAGTGGTTTTTTATTATAATATATACATATATATATTTTTTATATATATTTTTTATGGCATTTTCAGTCTTTGTTTCAATCCCAAAAATTGTGTGGAGTGCATAAATCTAAGGCAAAAAATTCAAGATCAAATTATCTTTTCAATTTTACTTTCTTATCCTAAAATTTAAACAAGATCTATTATTTTGACTCGGTTTAAAATTCCATAATTTTAGGTCTTCCTAATTCCTAAGATAATCTTAATTTTCTTAAAATAAATCAAAACTATTTATCTTGTTTCAAAAGTTTTGTAAAAAGAAAAGAAAAGAGTTGTTATATAAAAGATTTTTTATTTTTTATTTTTTTATAAATTAAAAAGAAGTGTAAAAGAAAGAAAATATAAAACTAACTATGTTAGTAAACCCTCCCCTATATTTATCTCATGCATTGTCCTCAATGCATCATGAATGTGTATATACATGAAACAAATGGGAAGGGAAGGAAAATTACCTCATGGTGGTGGCTCCGGTGGTAGTCTGATTGGGCCAAGCGTTGCTACCCAATCAGGATAATGTGGATCTTGAAGGAACCCACCAGTGACCTTTCTAATATGACCCAATAAAAGAATGATTGATTGAATGATCTTATTTAAAAATTTATCCCCGTCAAATTTTCAATTTTTAAAAATAATTATTGAGTCATTTTCTTAACACTCTTGTCCAACAATGAAGTGTGAGTTTGAAAGATGATAGATTTGGACTTGAATGGAACTGGAACAAAAACCGATACTAACTCGGGAAGTTGACTCAGATCAAGTCGAGAGTCAACAATGAGAGTCAAAATTGGTTCAAAAATAGGGTTCAAACCAAAGAATTGATGTTCACACACTTTCCCCATCAATGAAGTGTGAACATAAAAGATTGGTGATTCAATTTCACGGTGTATTGGTACAGGATTCAATATTGACTCTGGAATAGAGAAAAAATCAGGTAAAGATATCAGAGTCATTACTGAATCAAAAAGTGAAATGGAATCACTAACATGAGGTTCATGATCACTTTCAAGTTCAAGTTCAATTTCAGGAAAAGGATAACTTGCCAAAATGTCAAGAGGTTGATGTTGGTCAAGTTCAGGTT
The DNA here is from genome assembly GCA_038442645.1 of Agave tequilana. Classification (NCBI taxonomy): domain Eukaryota; kingdom Viridiplantae; phylum Streptophyta; class Magnoliopsida; order Asparagales; family Asparagaceae; genus Agave; species Agave tequilana. The sequence continues at coordinate 57,034 of JAVJIF010003781.1, read as the reverse complement.
GGTATGATGAAATTGAAGCTGGATTTTCAAAATGACATGATTCTTGGGTCCAATCAGCAGAGTTAGGGATACAAGGATCGGTCAAAGATTGATAAGAAAGATTTTCCTCGCTCTCATTGATCAATTCGCTCATAAGTGAGTCTAACCTACTAATAGGCCGTGTAACAAAATTTTGATTCGGAATCATGTCTCCAATACTCTTTGCAATTGGTTCTTCTTGAAAAGGTGAGTATGGAAGTTGATTTTGGAAATTGTGGTGAAATTGTAAGTCCGTCAGATGTTGCTCGGACTCACGCAAGGGTTCCATACTTAAGTCCAGTATTGATGGTTGTTCATTTTGAATTGGTGAGACTGGAAAAGATGAGTAAGACTCTTGAAAAATTGGTTGAGATGATGAGTCCAACATGTTTTGCATTCTTTCACAAAAGACTTCCAAACGCCTTTCTAGCTCAAATTCTTCTTCAATTGGTTGCTCTAGAAAAGGGGTATATGGAGTTTGATGTGGGAAGGATTGTGAATTAAGCGAATTTTGCATTTGTTGTAGGGACTCTTCCATACTCCTTTCCAAATCAGATTTTCTTCGGTTGGTGGAACAGGAAAAGGAGTATATGAACCAAAATTGGGAAATGAACTTTGTGAAAATTGTGGACAAGGCGGTTGAAAGTTTGACTCAGGGGAGGTGAATCCTCGTTGACTCTGTGAAGAGTTAAAATTATGGTCATATGATTGGGGGTACGGGTCATATTGAGTCGGATAATCCCAACCCGACATATATGGTTGGTTCATGTTGTACATAGTCGGGTCGGAGTTATCCGAGTCAAATGAGGTTGGAGTGAAATATGGATTCATATTATGATTGAAAGAATTATTGTTGTTAAAATCCATTTCACAATATACAAAAAGAAAACAAACAAACAAACAAACAAACAAATAAAGAAAAAGAAAATAAGCCTATGCTAGGGTTGACTTAGACCTAGACGACTCCTAACTGGTTAGACTGTCCATGGGGGGTATATTGTCGGAAGCTGACCACGAGTTAATCAGCCAGGTAGGGGCAAGATCAGTGGGAGGTATCCGTGCCGGAGCAACTGGCCTAATTATGCCAAACCACTGTTCTTCAAGGTTTCGCTTCTTAATCCCCAACCTTAGACACCGATTTGACAAGAGTCAACTTCTAACAACTTTCCCCTTAGGTCAATCTCTTAAATGAGTCCGAGATGTCCCTAGGGCCAACGTCTATTGATTTTTAGTTAAGGCTTGGGAAAGTGTGAGTGCACTTGGAGATGATTTTTGGGCTAAGGAAGGGTGATGAAATCCCCACCTTATCTTGTTTATTTGGGTTTTGCCCTTAAAGTCAATTGTGCAAGTGTACAGTTTATTCACAATAAGGTAACACTCAAAGCGATAAATCACTCCAAAATGTTGGTCCTATTCTATATGAATGCACACGTACCTTTTCTCCAGCACTCTTCAACATAAATTGAAATAAATTGAAATAGACACGTGCCCTAAATGCAAAAGTCTAGTCCAAATTTCAATTAAGCAACAAGTGAATTCTGTTGAGTTTATTACACATGCATAGGGTGAAGCATTCAATGGAACTAAAAAATTTAGAAAGCAATTTTTAGCGGCTTTCGGTAACCCTGCAAACGAGTTTGTTAGTACTTCAATCGGAAAAACTCGCTTTTACACGAATTTTTTTGAGGGAAAATGAATCCTCGCGCAATGTCCTTAGCCACCTCTTTCGCTTCCCGTGATAGTGAGCTCCTTGGTACTTCTCCTGCACACAAAAAGAACAATTTTAGTATTGACAATAAAGTCGTTCCCTCCCCGGCAACGGAGCCAAAATTTGATCGGCAAAAAACAAGCACTAGAATAAGTAAAAAGGGAGTGGGTCAATGTTGCTGCTTTTGCGATTCTTCCGTAGTAGCGAAGTGGCTATACGGGTCGTATCCACAAGGAGGGAGAGCGATGGAAGCTTGATGCGACTTCTTTGTTCAAGAAAAGAGAAAGTTCTTTGTTTCAAATAAAGAATTGAAAAATGAAAACAAGTTGTTTCAAGAATTGTTTGAAAATGATTTGGTCGGTTGTAGAAGTGGATTTTCCTTAATAGTAAAAACGCATGGCTAACTTTCTACTAATTGCTCCCACTAACCTCTAACTTCTTGATAATATAGCCTCACGATGGATCATAGGCAAGCATCACCCTTGTGCATAGGAACCATTCACGTGGAAATCGAGTGAAGGTTCTTCCTTTAACTTAGCTTTACACGGCAAATACTTGGACATTCCCTTATCAAGATCCAATTGAAGGCGAGAATAGGGGAAGACATAAGTGCACTAATGGTATCGGCAAAGTTAAAAGGAAATTTCTAACTTACAACAACAAGTAAAGTAGACAACCCATAGATCATCAAAAACCCATTAAGCATGAAATATAAGAAGGTAAATACTTGAATGTAAGTTAGAGTTAGAACCCTCGTCTTAAGATGCCATAGCTCTCGTTTGCACAAGCCTTGTTTGACACTATTGACTCATTTGGGTTTATCAATCAAGTGTTAGAGATTAGTGGGTTAGTAGTTAGTTAGCCATGCAAATGAAAAGTTAGTTAGACATGGTAGTAAAAGAAACAACAAAAGAAAAGGGGTAAAGAGGAAGGGGGTTAAGTAAAAGAAAAAGAAGTGAAGAGGAAGGAGGTTACACTACAACAAGAAAGTAAAAGTAAATGGCAAAGACAAGTAAATGGAAAGAAGAAAGAGAAGTAGTTATTAGTATTAGCTTGTCACCTTTCAAATACAACTTGTACACACTCTCTCTTTCACTCTAATGGCTAAAACTAAAACTAGAAAAAGAGGAAACTAAAACAACTACAACTCCTACCAACAGAGCAACAATACAACTCTAAATTCTAGATATCTCCTTTCTTCAGAACCTAGGGGGTATTTATAGGCACCAGGGGAAAGGGGGCCAAGGGGTTGACCCGTGCCCCGAAGCGCAGGGGCGCGTGCGCCCAAAGGGCCACGGAAACGTGGCTTGGGCCACGTTTCTGTGGCCCTGCCTGGGCATGGCTTCAGGCAGCGCGTCGCTCAGTCTGTCTTATATCGCCTGGATCTCTTGGATTCGGGATTTGATGCCCTAGGCTGACAAAATCTTCACTCTAAAGTCAATGGCTACTTGGTAGGCCTTTAATCACCCATTAAATGGTGATTTAGGTCTTCTTTTTCATTTGCACACCATGGACCTAGGATCAAGTAAGCAAAGCTTTATTAGCAGGATTTTACATCAAATAACTATGCGGATGTGAAAAAAATTATGCAGAATTAGAGACTAATCAATTACACAAGAAAGGGCTACAAGTGCTTACAATAGTTGCCTTCATGTAGTCTGGACCCTAGTGTCCAGCCTGAAGATGCCCCGGTCGAGTCCTCTTCGGAGGAACTTTTGGAGGATGATGATAACCTGGCCTTTTCGTAGCAGGACCCCCCAACTGATTCACGAGCCTTCATGTCTACCATTTGGCGTGGCATGAAGAAGATATTTAAGGGGCAGGTTAAACTACAAAAGCATGTAGAGGAGCAGACGTCTCGCTTAGACCGCATCGAGGAGGGTCTGCGGTGTTCGCAGTCGGCTGGACCTAGCACCACCGCTGGTCCGAGCCGACGCACGGGGTGACACCTTTTTCTTCCCTATTTCATACTTATATTTTACTTACATACATTGGGGATAATGCATGAGATAGGTATGGGGGGTAGATACTAACATAGGTTTTTTTTATAGGATTTTTCTAGATTTTTTTAGAATTTTCTTTGATTTTTTTCTTTCGATTTTTCATTTTTAGGATTTTTCTAGATTTTCAAGGATTTTCTTTTAGATTTTTCTTCTAGATAAAAAAAAGAAAGAATAATTAATAGATATATAAAAAAAATATTTTCTGTGATCCATTTTTGAAAAGAATTAACTTGATCTTAGGAATTAAAGAAATTCTAAACTATGATTTCATAATATAAGTCAAAATAAGAAGTATTGTTAGATCTTTAGGTTAAGAAAGAAAAGAATAGAAAGATAGCTAAATTTTAAATTTTTTTTAAGCATTATATACATTTACATGTTGAGGGATTAATCAAGGACTTAGTAACTTTGTGTATATTTATATATATATATATATATAAATAGAAAAAAAAAAAATATAATAATAATAATAATAAATAAAAACTTGATCACCAATTAAGCTGTTTAGTTGTACCTTAAGAAGCATAACCAGTCACGCCTAAAGGTGGTTGAGTCCTTAGCATTCGTGGCCTAGTTTACTCGAGTCCTTGGACCTTAGGGATGTATCTTCATCTGGTGCCCTAAGACCGTCTGGTGTGGGAGTCATCGATAAAAGGCTCGCTACATGGGTAAATTAGAGAGCCTAATGAAGCTAAGGGAATAAATAAATATAGATATATAAATAAATATATATATAAAAAAGAAATATATATATAAATAAATGTACCATAGTTTAAGAACAATCCCTCATACTTACAGATATATATATATGTTAGGCTTGATACAAAATCTAGTTCTCTCTTTATTTTTGAAAACTTAACCTAAGTTGAAAACGAAACTTCGAATGAAGACTTATAAAAAAGAAGGAAAAATTTAGGGTAACCTGAAACCAAAAGATCACCGAAATTCTTGAAAAAGAATGGATCATTAATTTTTTTTTTGAAAAAAATCACTAACATTTTCTTTCACTTTGGATTTTATAGGTGCAATCCGCTGAAAACCCTTAGGAGACATCAATCCTCCTCTAGGGTAACCTAGAGGTTTAACGGCTTGTTACATGAGCTCAGTGCAATCGTGTCACCTACGAAAGTGGTGTAATAATTTAGTTAGGATTTTATCTCTTTTCCTTTGCTCAGGGACGAGCAAAAGCTGAAAAACACCTAGAGGGGGGGTGAATAGGTGTAAATGCTAATCTAAGAACTAAATGCGCTAAATGCGAAAACTAATGTAAATTATTGCAGCACACTTAATACAATCAACAAGTGTAGCCGAATTCCCCGTGAAGGGCTCTGAACTAACTCCTCTTGATTCCCCTTGAATGGGTTGAGGTGCTATGTAAAGCTCTTGTTGATTAAGTATAAGTGAGGCACACACACAAGCAATCCAAGCATATAATGAATAAGCAATATGAATCAATGCAAGGACAACAAAAGCAAATAGATATGATATGGCAATATGAACGATGCTTTGCACAAATAAATGAGAGAGTTAGAGAGACAAGTGGATCAAACGCAAACACAATGATATGTTTCGAGGTTCGAGCACCTTGCTCTACATCCCGCCTACACCACCGTGTAGGATTTCCAATCCACTATAACGTCCACCGAGGACTCCCACCGAGGGAACCTTCACCGAGAAGGATTTTTACAACAATGGAGTACCGAACTCCTCTCTCAAACAACCACCTCACAACCGAGGGGTAGGCCCGTAGCCAAACAACAACCAACACCTCTACCGAAGAGGGTTACAACCAATCTCCACCTCACAATAGAGGGAGCAAACCAATCACCCGATCACCTCTACCTAAGAGGGATACACAAAGAATAAGGGTGTTTACAACAAGTGGTTCCAAAGACCACAAACTCAATCTCTCTTTCTTTTCTCTTTTCCACAAAAACAAGATCCTAATAGATTAGGATAGAAGATAAGCTCAAGTGTGGAAACAAGGTGTTTTCGGAAACAAGCAACAAAGAAAAACTACTAGGGAAATCTCTTGTAAATGATAGAAAATGAAAATCAATACAATCTCCCAAAACCCTAGTTTTCTTTGATTTTCCAAAAACCCAAAACAACAAAGATGAAATCTTTTTAGCACAAAAACCCTTTTCAAAACTTGTTTAAAACACTAAAGAAGTCAGGAATTTTTAGCTCTAAAAATCTTGGTGAAAACCTCAAACAAATGGGGTATTTATAGCCCCATCAGAAAACTAGCCGTTAGGCTGATGTGGCAGCCTGACAGGCTGACGGTCGACCGGCCCGGTCGACCGCCAACGGTCTAAAATGTGACCGTTGGGCAACCACGGTCGACCGACACGGTCGACCCAAACAAACAGAGAGCACTGCTCTCAGACCGGTCGACCGTCCGGGTCGACCGTCCCAGAGCTGCCAAACGTGCACAGATCTGTGCACGTCGGTCGACCGGCCCGATCGACCGACTTCACCCCAAGTCGACTAATAAACTGACTTAGTCGACTGATTGAAGCCTGGAACAGAAAACTGGGTCAGAAAAATAGTTTAAAAATATTTTGAAAAATCTTTTAATCTTCTAAAAATCCACAAAACTTGTTTTAACATTTTATATTAAAACACAAACTTGTGATAAAAATTTCAAGACATATATCAATCATATCAATTCATTTTTGAGTCTTGCAAATTTTATCAAAAACAAAACTTGTATTTTTATCAAACTTGATTTTTCAATACATGAATAAGATAGTCAAAATAAGTTTGTTTAAGATGTTTAAGCATGTATGTATAACTAGAATACATCTATTATACATATAAAACATGTAAACTTGTTTTGATCAATCATTCATGAAAACCAAATCCAAAACATAAATCTTGTGTGTGTTTGTGCACTTGAGCATATCAACTATACTAAGCTTTACAAATGGATCTAAAACACACTAAACTATGGATACCTAAGTCTTCTTGACTATCTTCATCTTCAAGGCGACTCGATCCACAAACACCGTGATCCATGAGCTAGGCAAGGTATGATCTTGAAGTTTTGGCCCTGGAATCACTATGAAAAGCTTCTAAACACCTTTGTTGAAGCTAATCACCAACTAATATCTTGCTAATGATCTGAAACTTAAAATCACAAAAATATTAGTAAACATAACTACATGAGTTAATCATCATCAAAACTAGGGTGGAAGGCCTTTGGGCCAACAATCTCCCCCTTTTTGATGATGACAAAACTCATGGAGTTATATATGCATGGATTAAAGTTAAGCTTCAAAGAAGCTCCCCCTTAACTCATGCATAAACAAATAAACAAAAAATATGCAATGAATGTACATAAACATGTATGCATCAACATGCATAAAACACATAAACATATTCTAGAAGCTCTAGATACCAATTAAATTAATAAAACATTAACAAAAACACTAGATGCTCTAGATACCAATAAAACTTAATATATGCAAAAACATAAATATGCATATATCAAACTCAAAACTCAAAATCTTTCTCCCCCTTTTTGTCAATCATCAACAAAGGGGTAAACAATCAAAACAAAAAAATGAGGGGTAAAAATCTTTCTCCCCCCTTTTGTCAATCAAAACAATACAAACAATGTTCTCCCACTTTTTGTCTAAAACAAAAACAAAGTCAATAAGGGGTGACTATAAACAACATGATATCAATAGAAAAATATGTCAATGAAGCATCTTGATATCAATTGAAATTAAACAAAGATCAATAAATGTTATATGCTTTATACATTCATGAAGAGGAAGACGCTAAGTTAGCTTCCCTACACATATGCATTACATGAAGGAGGGATGTTAAGCCCTAATTCACATAACACACATTATGTAATGCATAAGAGGAGATGTGAAGCTCCCCCTACACACGTGTACCACATAAAAAAGAGATGTTAAGCTCTTCAATACAAGATACACTCATCATGAATCTATATGTAGAGGAGATGTTAAGCTCTCCTTGCATATAGTCAATATAAATCAAAACTTTTGTATATTTCTTTAAACAAAAAATTTTTAGATACCAATTTAAAACACAAGACATCTTGATATCAAAAGATAGTATTTTTCTTTTTAAGCCATATAAACAATTGAAATGACTATTTTCTATCATAAAGCACGGGAGTGGAAAACTAAATACTAATTGAAATATGAAAATCGAATTTTCTCCCCCTTTATGAAATACCAACAAAAACTATGCTTAGGCCTGAAATAAGATACCAATTGAAAACTAAATCAATTGAAATAAAGTTGAAGCTCAAGCTCTAGCATAAACAACATTTTTGCTTAAGATATAGAAATATAATAGCACAAATAAAACAAGTATAAGTGTATGAAATAGAATGAGTACCAATCACCAATAGATGATACCAATTGAAAATATACATACACAATAAACATATGAGTATACAAAAAAATCAAAATGATACCAATTGAAAGAGTTCAATGATACCAATTGACATAACAATAAGTTCAAGTGTATACGTCATATTACAATACCTCCCAATCAAGGTTCAAGTTTTAAATGATTTTCATTTTAAAGCATACATGACCATGATCTCCCATCCATCCTCCCATTAAAGGGTAGGGGTTTTCAAAAATAGATTTGAAAAATAAGCTTTGTTTGAAAAACTCTACCAAAATGAAGAATACCGTAACTAGTAAATGGAAAATCTTTTAAACTAGTACGAAATCCTTCAAGCAAGGAATACAACATAAATAATTTTCATAAAACACATGTAAATCACATAGCACTTAAAACACTCAATATTCAATAAAGTCCATACAAGCTCATGAAAACATACTCATGAGAAATATTTTAAACATGGTGAGTGTATAAGTAATGTGTGACATGGCATTATGAAATTTCCAATTAAGCTCAAAATTCCTTGAAACAAGAAAACATGAAAATCATTAAAACTTATTTAATCTTCAAGGTATATGTATGTCTAATACAAACTAAAGTATACATACATATCCAAAACACAACGAGTCCACAAAGTATATGCATTAAGGCACGTGGCTCAAAAAGGATGTATATGTATAACAATAATTTGGATAAAATGGACATATACATGAAGTTAAACAAATAAACACGAAATCAAGAAAAACTAAATATTTATCAAAACAAATTTTATTTCAAGGTATATGTATGAATTGTCAACACAATAGGTATACATACATATCTCTAAACACAATTGAGTCCATATATAGATTTGCATGAAAGGCAAATGACTCAAGGGGTGTACATGTATATCTTAAAGTTTGGCAATACAAACATATACATGAAATGTAAAACACATGATCATAAAACAAATCCAAAAATAGGAATACAAGTTTAAAATGTATGAATCATCAAAATTAGACTATACTAGTACATCTAATGGGAACAAATAAGCATTCAACCCAAACATATATAGATTTATTTGTGGCCCACTATATGCACAAGTATAAATCCTAGTCTTAATGAAAACTAACATCTAAACATATATTCAAAACATGAAGCATCAAAAACATATATAAAAATCATCATGATAAACTAAAACATGATTACTATGAATATCCACATGTTATTAGATTTATGATGTACATGATAGCTAATCAAATACGAGAACACAAATTAATAATCCATATTAAACATGGGTGTCTCAAATACTATACATGTATGTCAAGAATCTAATTATCATGGCATTTTCATACTAATCACTAAATAATGAAACATGCTATATATGATAAACATGGAAAGCATGTAAATAAAAATTAGGAGTTAGGAATCGTTACCAAAACTTAGAAGGCAACTTCCCTTGTCTCCAAAACATGGTGGTCCTCTCCACCAAATCTTCCCTTGAAAGTGATGCATCCAATAGATTTCCATGAAGCTCGGAACGCATCCACTCCAAGGTGTCATCACTCTCACGTCATGTGAGAGCCCACACCTACATTAAAAATCTTAGGGGTGGTCTTTGGTACCCATATCTTATTGGGTCCATGGGGGTTAGTACCTTCTCTAACCCAAACAAAATTCTTTGCTAAATTATCAACATGTATTCTATCATAGCAAATTTAGCAAGCTGGCCCTTACGTCCATAATGTGTACAAGTGTAAACATGAGCATACATGTGATGAGAGTGTCCGTGATGAGCATGTGTATGCCGTGGAGGGTGTGCATGAATAGATGGAACTTGTTTCTTTCGAAACAAAGTTTCCAAACGTGTATGCCCAACAACACATTGGCTCAAAGTGGAGCCCAAACAATCTACACTCTTCTTAATCAAAGATATATCATTGTTAATTAAAGAAGAAGTGTGGCATGCAATGGGTGGAGTGTGTGAAACTACCCTAGCATGGCAAACATGTGCATCAATTTTATTTTGCAAAACAATATTTTCTCTAAACAAACATTTAAATCATTTGAAATAGAAATTATTTTGTTTTTCAAAGCAACATTCTCTTTTAAAACAAAATCAATTTTTGAAGACAAGTTTTCATTTTTCTTCAAAATTATTTCACAATTATTTTTAGACTTTAAAAATTCATTTTCTTTAAGTGCAAGATCTAATTGAGATCTTAATGAATCCCTTTCATTATAGACCTCAACCTTCTCTTGCAAAACACAATCAAGTTTAGAAGACAATTTTTCATTTTCTTTAGTTAATGCAAAAGTCTTCTTTTTCAACAAATTATATTTTTCTATTAATTTTTTACAAACAATTGATAGTTCTTCATTTAAAGCATGGGGATCAACATAATCATTTGAAGAACTAGCACAATCATCATTATCTAAGTGGGGTTCCGAATGTACCTCAAGGGAGTCATTCCCTTGGATCATTAAACATTGAGACTCAGATTCTCCACTAGACTCCTCCGGTTGAATTTGTTCTTGAAGCTTGGAGGTGGTGGTTGTCGTCAACTTGTTCCACACTACAAAAGCGGAATCAAGATTAGAAACAAGCATAAGATAATCTTTTGAAAGCGTGCTTCTAATGGCCTCAAGGGCTTGTGCATTGGCCCCTATATGATTGCGATCTCCAAGATAGCATTTCTTGATGGCCGCAAGAAAGACATGCAAACCTAAGGTTTGTAGGTAAATGGACATCCTAGTCTTCCAAACAAGAATGTTGGAAGGGTCAAACATAGGTGGGGTCATGAAGGCCATGGGTCCAAACTATATGTGTGCAAACAAGCAAATGCAAACAATAGATTAGCAAGAAAATGGATCTCACTCCTAGGATGTTAAGCCTAATATCAGGAGCACTAGCTCTGATACCAATTGAAAAACACCTAGAAGGGGGTGAATAGGTGTAAATGCTAATTTAAGAACTAAATGCGCTAAATGTGGAAACTAATGCAAATTATTGCAACACACTTAATACAATCAACAAGTGCAGCCGAATTTCCCGTGAAGGGCTCTGGACTAACTCCTCTTGATTCCCCTTGAATGGGTTGAGGTGCTATGTGAAGCTTTTGTTGATTAAGTATAAGTGAGGCACACACACAAGCAATCCAAGCATATAATGAATAAGCAATATGAATCAATGCAAGGACAACAAAAGCAAATAGATATGATATGGCAATATGAACGATGCTTTGCACAAGTAAATGAGAGAGAGTTAGAGAGACAAGTGGATCAAACGCAAACACAATGATATGTTTCGAGGTTCGAGCACCTTGCTCTACATCTCCGCCTACACCACCGTGTAGGATTTCCAATCCACTATAACGTCCACCGAGGACTCCCACCGAGGGAACCTTCACCGAGAAGGATTTTTACAACAATGGAGTACCGAACTCCTCTCTCAAACAACCATCTCACAACCGAGGGGTAGGCCCGTAGCCAAACAACAACCAACACCTCTACCGAAGAGGGTTACAACCAATCTCCACCTCACAATAGAGGGAGCAAACCAATCACCCGGTCACCTCTACCTAAGAGGGATACACAAAGAATAAGGGTGTTTACAACAAGTGGTTCCAAAGACCACAAACTCAATCTCTCTTTCTTTTCTCTTTTCCACAAAAACAAGATCCTAATATAGATTAGGATAGAAGATAAGCTCAAGTGTGGAAACAAGGTGTTTTTGGAAACAAGCAACAAAGAAAAACTACTAGGGAAATCTCTTGTAAATGATAGAAAATGAAAATCAATACAATCTCCCAAACCCTAGTTTTCTTTGATTTTCCAAAAACCCAAAACAACAAAGATGAAATCTTTTTAGCACAAAAACCCTTTTCAAAACTTGTTTAAAACACTAAAGAAGTCAGGAATTTTTAGCTCTAAAAATCTTGGTGAAAACCTCAAATAAATGGGGTATTTATAGCCCCATCAGAAAACTAGCCGTTAGGCTGATGTGGCAGCCTGACAGGCTGACGGTCGACCGGCCCGGTCGACCGCCAACGGTCTAAAATGTGACCGTTGGGCAACCACGGTCGACCGGCACGGTCGACCCAAACAAACAGAGAGCACTGCTCTCAGACCGGTCGACCGTCCGGGTCGACCGTCCCAGAGCTGCCAAACGTGCACAGATCTGTGCACATCGGTCGACCGGCCCGGTCGACCGACTTCACCCGAAGTCGACTAATAAACTGACTTAGTCGACTGGCCTGGAACAGAAAACTGGGTCAGAAAAATAGTTTAAAAATATTTTGTAAAATCTTTTAAGTCTTCTAAAAATCCACAAAACTTGTTTTAACATTTTATATTAAAACACAAACTTGTGATAAAAATTTCAAGACATATATCAATCATATCAATTCATTTTTGAGTCTTACAAATTTTATCAAAAACAAAACATGTATTTTTATCAAACTTGATTTTTCAATACATGAATAAGATAGTCAAAATAAGTTTGTTTAAGATGTTTAAGCATGTATGTATAACTAGAATACATCTATTATACATATAAAACATGTAAACTTGTTTTGATCAATAATTCATGAAAACCAAATCCAAAACATAAATCTTGTGTGTGTTTGTGCACTTGAGCATATCAACTATACTAAGCTTTACAAATGGATCTAAAACACACTAAACTATGGATACCTAAGTCTTCTTGACGATCTTCATCTTCAAGGCGACTCGATCCACAAACACCGTGATCCATGAGCTAGGCAAGGTATGATCTTGAAGCTTTGGCCCTGGAATCACTATGAAAAGCTTCTAAACACCTTTGTTGAAGCTAATCACCAACTAATATCTTGCTAATGATCTGAAACTTAAAATCACAAGAATATTAGTAAACATAACTACATGAGTTAATCATCATCAAAACTAGGGTGGAAGGCCTTTAGGCCAACAAAAGCTAGGTATGGGGGTGTGATTGGAGTTCATTTTTGCATCATTTTATACCACCTCACCATGCTTTATGATAATAAAAATGGGATTTTTATTGCTTTTCTCTCTTATTTTTCAGGTCCATTATTTAATGGAGAAGAAGGCCCAAATCTTGGGATTTCTGAGGAATTAAAGGTATTTTTAGGAGCCCCAACTATGAAGCCCAATTCTGGAATGATCCAAAGTATATTCTCTAACTTCTAGAAGCTCCAGCTGGGCAAACGTAGCACAACAGAATGTCAGAGAATTCGTTAGCGCAACGGTCAAGATGCTGCCGCGGAAACGCGGCCCTAGCCGCGGATCCGCGGCACTTCCTTGGCCGTTGATCAAGCGATTGATCCTACAGCTGTGGTGGGACGTGATCTTCTCCTGAAGCCTATAAATAGACCCCCAGGGCCTCTGTAAAAAAGGAAGGAGAGAATAGCATTTTATTTAGGGAAATTGTAACGCCCCGATCCTAAAGATACGGAGACGTTATGGCGACGCATATACGCGAGGAAAATACCCCACATATATAGCTAAGCCTAAAGTAACCTGAACAAGCTATAAATCAGGGCATAATCATAGGTCACTGCAATAATACATATAAGACTACACAGGATCTGAAAGGAAATAAGGAATAGAATGACAGGCTAAATGTGATATACAAGAATCTAGGAATAATAGCAGGAAAGGAAAATGAAAAAGTACCAGAATCAAAGAGAGAGAGTCCAGCTCCTCGCATTATGGACGGTCTCAACGGACACCTGCACAATAAAAACAATCGTCCAATATCTGGACGTGCAAATTCAGGGTCGTCAGAACGCGACCATGGTGAGTGTGTGTGTAAAAGGGAAAGAGCTCGTGCAGAAGAAACAATGTGCATAAATAGTAATCAAAACAACTGCAGATATAAGAGACCATATAACAAATAAATAATAAAACTGTAATAAACATGATAACAACACGAATAAAGATAGGCAACAACTGATCAATAGTAAGTAAGCAACTGATGTCACAATAGGTAACCTATCACATGTCACTAGGCTGGTATCCAAGTCTGGTCATAAATCTGGTCCTGGTTACAATCATATGTCTATCATAGTGATATATATGTGTACAATCAGGTGATTACAGTCAGTCACAATACATTAACAGTTCATTATCATTTATTATGTCAGCGAACACCAATTGCCACCTGTAATAGACGCATCCCATACTACGCCTACTACACGTGTCAATCGATATCCTAAATTATTGAAATTAACAGAAGAGACATTGTCCATGCTTTAGGTGGGTTTCGTACATACCCGGAACCACGGCCCAATCACCTGGCGCTGAACCAGGTCCTACCGCTAGGTAGTCAATAACAATAACAATAACATGTGTCAATACAATGACAATATGAACAATACGGGATGTCAGTCATCCCCGGAACCCTGCGGTGGAACCGTATCTCGGCTGCGCAACCTGTATCCTAGGTCCACCTAAAATACAGACACTGTCTCATCCATCAATTTCCCCAATCCCGGTGTAAGTTGTCAATTTATATTATTATTTAGATCAATCAGTATCCATGTTATTTCGATTACTGGGATGATACAGTAACAGTAACAATATCAATGTAACAATAACAATGTGAACAATAATACCGTGTAAACGGTAGAACAATATAACAATGAATGTGTTACGGTCCGACAATATTTTCCCAGTAACTTTCATAACATAGATTATTACAATAACTATTCCAAATACTGTTCAATAGACAGTCTAATCTAGAACCAGTCAATATCTCGTATACCTGCACTGCATATAACAATAGTCGATCTCACTGGTCATCATGAACCTAGCCTCAATAGTCATCCTGACCGTCAAATATCAATCCATGTCAAAGTGATCTGGTACAGTAACACACCAGTTTAATGAATCAATAACCAGTTCTCTCATCATGTCAATCTACTCTAATCCTCGAGTCACCAATAACAGAGATCAAATAGAAAAGCTATCAAACTCTGAATATATAATATCACTGATATCGATGAATTCACTCTCACAATGATTCTATCCCTATCACTGAGTAACAGCAATAAATATTAGTCTATTGGTATCCTCAAGATCAACTAATATAACAGACACCAAGATCACACGTAAGGAATGGAAACATCCTCAAAGAACTGCAATCTAAAATAGTTCACTTATAAGTCAATACTAACAACTCATCCATATTCTATAATCCAATCAGTTGATTTATCTTGGAACTCTAGCTTCTAATAATCTGAGTCATTACCACCAACTCATAATTCCAATAGTCACATGATCATTAAATATCAATTCATGTCAAGCAATCTAACACAATAAACTATCGTTCCAACATATATCAATAATCATAGTTTAGTTCTCACCCTCTATCATTCTAATCTGATTCTCAAATCCTCAAGAGTTCACATTTCTATTAGGATCAACATCGGATCCCAACACTTGGCAACATATCCAATACATGGATATAAGATCTATTAGATCAAGTCATTACCACTAATATCTGTCTCTTGAAATCATATAAATCCATCTATATCCATTACATAACCCATGGTTAAGATCTACATCCAATAAAGAAGACTATACATAGCTGTCAGCCCATTAGTAGTCGACTAAGGAAAGAGGGTAATCGACTAGAGAAAGGTTAGTCGACTAATCAAGTTAGGGTAAGTCGACTATAAAGGGTATTAGTTGACTAGGTAGGATGGCAAGTCGACTAATCATGGAAACAGAGAGTTACACAATTCCAGGAATTCTAATTAGTCGACTAGGGCTAAGAGGGTAGTCGACTATACTAACTGTTAGTCGACTACAAAGTTGTCAAGTCGACTAACAGAGGTTCACAGTCAGAAAACAGAAAGTCTACAATTTTCTGGGAGGAGGGTTAGTCGACTAGAGGTGATATATTAGTCGACTAACAGAGCTATTAGTCGACTAATAACAGGTATTAGTCGACTAATCAGCCTCTGCCTGGGCACTTAAATTCTGAGATACTCCACTCTTCTTCCCATATTCTCTCCAATACACACATACACTCCAACATAAATGTCTACACTAATAATCTAAGCACTCATATGGTAAACAAGGGATTCCAACATAAAAGATATACCAATATGCATGTCATATCTATACATTCAACATGTAAACTAAAGGGGATGACGATCCACATCCAAACTTAAAGATCTCCACACATAATCTTGTAACACATCAAATTATATCACAAACACAACATATCTATAATTAATTAATGAATGAAGAGAGAAGGAGAGAGAAACACTCACATTGGAAGGCTACCGGGGCGATCTCTGACGACGGGCTGTCGAGGGAAGCTGTTGTGGCTGATGGTTGCTGACCTGTGCAGCCGGGAGGAGGAGGAGCAGATCTGGACTGGTGCCGAGTTGGATCTGCAGGAGGAGACCGGGGCTCGTCGAGCTGCTGCTGGCTGTTGGCTCGGCCTGCAGGGAGGACACGGCCTGGTTCTGCGGGCTGTTGCCGTGGGGGCGCAACAAGGGGGAGAGGAAGGAGCGGCTGCAGATCCCTGTTGGGTCGGCTGATGTTGCTGTTCTGATCTGCAGGGAAGAGACCGGGCTGCCGTGTGCGGATCTGAACTGGACAGCTGCGCAGGAAAGGGAGGCCTGCTGTTGGTTGGATCCGTGGGCGCTGCTCCTCGCTGTTGGTGGAGATCACAGCTGCTCGCTGGATGGGGCTGTTGTGTGGCTGAGGGTTGCCTTGGCAGAGGGAGCTCGCGCAGGTGGCAGCCGGCCTGGATAAGATGGGTGCGGCCTGGACATGGGAGGAGATGCTGCAGCCATCAAGAGAAGAGGCGGCTGCTGGATTGGGAGGAGAGATTCGTTAGGATTAGGATTTGGTGGAGATTTAGGGGGGGTAGTTAGGATTTAGATTAGATTGGATTTGGGTTGTTAGGATTAAATGGGTTTCGGGTAAGGATTGAGTAATGGGTTAGGATCCAAATATGTAAATGGGTTATGGGTTTATAATGGGTATATAGATTCAAATGGGTGAACGGGCATAAATGGGTTGAATCCAAATAGTAAGTGGGTATAGGTGATATAATGGATAATGGGTAACTCAAGATAATGGGTAAAGGAATAAGAGGTTAAACAAAGAGAATACAACAACAATGATTAGTACCAGCATGAATACTAATATCAAAATAATAATAATAATTAATACCAATACCATTAATAACTAGCAATACTTAATTACAATAATAATAGAAACACTAATAATAATTACTGAACACTAACAATAGAAATAATAATACACTAATAGAAATAACAATAAATATTAATGGAAGAATAATTTGCCATTTACTATCTGAAAATAATTTGCATATTCAACAATAATAATCACAAGAGAAATATAAATTAACTTGGTGAAATAAAATAATCAGTAAATTAAAATAAATACTTTAGAAAAAATGAAAATACTGTATTTTAGATTAGGGATATTACAGAAATTGTTAGGATTTCTTTAAGCTCTCTTTAGTTTTCTTGTGTAATTTTCATTTTCTCCTTTTAAATCCAGAAAAGAGAGAGTGAGGGTGAGAGATCTCTGTAATTGAAGAAGTGACAACTCAATACAAGGGCTCAAGCTTTCCTTCCTCAAGTATTTTCTTGTTCTATTGCATTACTCTCAAGTTCTTTCTTTCTTGCATTTCCTTTCTACCATGTATTCTTACTTGTTCTTATTTTCTATGGCTAATTAACTCACTAAAATGACTAACTAACTTCTAACACTACTAAGTACTAACTCTTGGGTGATTTCTAACTCATATGAATTATTGAATTTTTTTTTATTTCTAAGTCTTGTAATTAACAAGTCTTTTATTTCTAATAATGATGAGTAGTGTTTCAATTCTAGTGAATGCTTTGTATCACCTCCATATGATTCATGTGTGCCTCATTTAGAGCCTTGTCACTTGAACAAGTGCCTTGATGGAACATGAAGATGGATCACTTTAGTATACTAACTCCTATTGTATAAATTTCTTATTTCATGCTAGCTTGTTATAGCTTTGATAGACTAATGAATCTTACATTTTTTTTTAGCATACCTAAGTGTGAATACCTATGTTCCATTATTGAGAATCTATTGGGAGCCAATGATCCAAGGAGGCCACCTAGCCAAGCCTAGATGAGAACATAACCTCAATTTGGGGCAACATTGATTTGACAAAGTAAGATGTATTGTTGCCAATGAATCTACATGAGGCATGAATCATCCAACGAGGTTAGTAAGTTAGTAGTGTAGAATGTTAGTTAGTCATGGTTTGCTCTTAATTGAATTTCAAAACTCCTTTCTAAAAACTTTCTTTTTTCCAACATCACCATTTGTCTATACCGTCTTTCATTCCGTTTTTCCATTCCGTTTTCCTTTTCTTAACAAAACTCTACAAAATTCTTCACTCTCTTTCTATCTTGCTTTGTTTTTCTATTTTTAAACAAAGAAGAACTTTCGTTTTTCATTTCAAAAACTTCAACATAAAAACTGTGAACGCTTCCATTGCTAGTCCTACCTGCGGATATGATCCGTTATAGCTTGTGCTACGAATGGTGATTCGAAGGAGTAAAGTAAATCTTCATACATATTCAAAGTTTGATAATCAGCACACGGACATGAACGGTTTACTCTAAACTCTTGCTCAACTCAGTTCCTCCTTTCAAACAAAACACAAGAGAATTTGTTTCGAGGTTCGAGCCACTGCTCTACGTCCCCGCCTTCACCACTATGAAGGATTTCCACTATATCTGCGAAGGAAACTTCCACAAAGGAACCTTACACCAAAGGGATTATAACTTGGTCTACTCAAGACCGGAGTACCCAACTCCAGCAACTCTATCCTCCACACAAGAGGAACCACAAACCAATAGATTACAAGACACTTAGTAATCTAGCAAGACCACAAACACTCTCTTACAACTTCTTATAGAGTGGAATATGATTTTAGGCTCAAGAAGCTAAGTGGGAGAAGAAAATCAGTTGATGAGATTTAGAAGACTTAAAAACCAACTGAAAAGCTTTTGAAAAGTAAGAACTTTGAAATTGAAAGCAATGAAACAATTCTCTCTTGAAAACTCTTGAAAACTAGGATATTTTCTTATAGAAAACCAAAACATATGCCCTATTTATAGGCAAGAGATGAATAACATTCTAGAGTGAAGTCAGGTGATTTGAGGTGAGTTTGACCTCTTGGAAACATAAAATGACCATTGGAACTTATTAAAATCAAAACAAATTCAAAATGTAGCAGTTATGCCAACCTGGACAACTACCGGTCGACCGGCACGTCACTAAAAATATAGCCGTTGGCTCCGGTCGACCGCCTGGTCGACCGCTGGTCATTTTAAAAAGAAAATTTTGAACTGTCGGTCGACCAGACCGGTTGACCGACACAAACAGAGAGCAAGGCCCTTGCAGTCAGCCTACCGGTCGGTCGACCGCTGGTGTTAATGGTCGAATGGTCGATCGACCGACAAACGTGCACAGACATGCACGCCGATGGCCAAAAGGCTCGGTCGACCGGTCGGTCGACAGTTTTGGCCTGAAACAACTACGATCGACCGCCCAGTCGACCGCTATGGCCTGAAATAGATTTTAAACAGATTTTTTGAATTTTAGAATATTTTTAAAATATTTTGTATTGGTTTGAGGGTTATGTAGCATAGTATAGGAGATAAAATATATGTTTTAAACTTGATATAAAAATTTGAAGAATTATGACAAATGTATAAATACCAAACATGCAACAAAACCAATACTACCCAAAACTTGTATTTTTGAAAAGTATATTTTTGTGTGTGTAACTTCTTGAGCACTTCTATCATATTCTTACTATTTAACATACTAAAATCTTACAAGGGTCTAGATGACTACAAGATCTTCAATCGGACTTCTGCATTTGTATCGTTTGAGTGTACTGAGTTTTGATCCCGTATTTGAGGCTCCTTGAGTCAACAACACCTTCCTTTAGAGGAAGAAACCTCTTGAATCCTTAGAACCCTGAAAAAATCTTAAACACTTGAACTTGATTAGTACAAATAACTATATATGTTTTGTTATCATCAAAACCATAAAATCGAGTGATTGTAACCTTGGGCCAACAGGAGGTATCCGTGTCGGAGCAATGGACCTAATTATGTCAAACCACTATTCTTTGAGGTTTCGCCTCTCAATCCCTAACCTTTGACACCGATTTGACAAGAGTCAAACTCTTACAATTTTCTCCTTAGGTTAATCTCCTAAATGAGTGCGAGATGTCCCTAGGGGCCAACGTCTAGCAAGTTTTATTTAGCCTTGGATTGTGTGATTGGGGAGGTGATTTTGGGCTAAGGGAGGGTAATGACTTCCTCACCTTATGTTGTATTGGGTTATACCCTTAAGTTTAATTCGTGCAAGTGTGCAATATAGATAAGAATAAACACACAAAGAGAGTAAATCACCCACGTGTTTGTATTAATTATATGCAATGTAATATATACACCTCTGTCAAGATCACAACAACACAAGAACAAAATATAGTATATTGGAATTGAAATCGACACGTGCCTAGATGCAAATGTCTAAACCGTTTTAAAGCATCCAATTTTCATATTTTAGTTCTTAAATTATTATAGTGCACATGTAACAGAAATTAGAAACAGAATATAATAATATACAAAAATTTACTCAATCACACAAAAGAAAGTTTGGACTTTCTGCACTGCTAAAAATTTGACCTGCACACCAAAAATAAAGAAGAAAAGTTAACAAAAATATGAAATCACAACGTTCCCATCCTTGGCAACGACGCCAAAATTTTATCGGAGGAAAACCGTGCACGAAAAGTGTATGTTTTGAAATCAAGAGTTAAAAGTGCGTGCTTTAGTTTCCTCCATACTTTCGTTATAGCATAGAGGCTAAACGGGTCGAATCTACAAGGACAGAAAGCGATAGAAGCTTTATCGGAATGTTCACGTGTGTGTTAAAGTTGTTGGCCCAAAGGCCTTCCACTCTAGTTTTGATGATGATTAACTCATGTAGTTATGTGTACTAATTATCTTGTGATGTTTAAGTTTCAGATCATTAATCAAGATATTAGTTGGTGAAAGCTTTCACACATCTTTCACATGTTGATTCAAGAGCCCGAGCGTCAAAGATCATATATAGCACTTGCTCGGTGAATCAAGGAGCTTTGGATCAAGCCGACTTGGAGATTGCGCTCTAGCTTGGAGATTGCGCTCTACAAGAAGACTTAGGTATCCATAGTTTTAGTTTTAAGTTTAGATCCTAATTGTAAAGATTAGAATAGTATGATAAGCTCAAGTTCACAACACACACCTTTCATGTTTTGATTTTGGTTTTAGGTTTAACCGATCTTGGTTTTCATGAATAGATTTTTATCAAAACAAGTTTACATGGTTTATGTATATTAGATTTGTTCTATATACATGCATGCTTCAATTGTTTAGACAAACTTTGTTTGATAATCTATTCCATGTGTTTTATGTTTTGGTATTTACAACAAAACATATTTTTGGACTTAATGACAAAAATCATGATATATATGTTTCTTGTATATTGAATTTCTATTCATATACAATATGCTTCAAAGTGTTTAAATATCATATTTTTGTATCATGGATAAGTTTTAGACAATGTGTATTTTCTATTCAAAATACAAGGTTTTAGAAAATACGGTTTTTGGTTTTTTGGCAAAATTTCTATGACACAAAAATTGTCTAAAATGTTTGAAATTTATGTTAGGATTTTTAACACAAGTTTGTATTTCAATATAAAATAATAAAACTATTTTTGTGGAATTTTAGAGATTTTGTGGGATTTATTGGAATATTTTTTACCTCAGTTTTCTGACCCATTTGCTGCCTGCCAGGCTAGTTCGGTCGACCGTATCGGTCGACCGCATGTAGCCGGTCGACCGTCACGGTCGACCGACGACGTGCACAAACCTGTGCACGTTCTGGCACAGTCAGCGGTCGACCGGGACGGTCGACCGGAGCAGAATAATCTGCTCTCGGGATTTTTCGGTCGACCGGGCCGGTCGACCGTTAGTTGCCAACGGTCAAAAATTGACCGTTGGACGGTCGACCGGGCCGGTCGACCGGAAGGCTATTTCTGGCAAATATTCTGTAAACGGCTAGTTTTCTAAATTGCCTATAAATACCCCATTTGTGAGAGTTTCTCTCTAAGAATTTTTGGGCTAAAATTTTCTATCTCTCTGGTGTTTTTGCTGCAAGAAAAATAAGTTTTTGGATTCAAAGTGAACAATCTTTTGTGTTTTTGATTAGGGTTTGAAAAACCAAAGAAAAGGAATTTTGGGAAAAGCTTTTGTTTGAACTTCTATATCTTGATTTCATTTGTTTCCCAAAGGTTTTTCTTTGAGTTGCTGGTTTCAAATCCCTTGGTTTTCTCCACACTTGAGCAAAAATCTACTATCTATATCTATAGGATATTTGTGTGGGAAGAAGAAGTTGTTTGTGGTTGTTGTTGTGACCACCAAGTTGTAACCCAATCTTTTCTTAGCTTTGTGCTTTGGGTTGTATCCCTCTTGTTGAGAGGTGATCCTTGTATTGGTTAGTGATTGGGAGTTTGTTGTATTGGTTTGGAATTTGCCTCAAGGAGGAGGTTGTGATTGTTTGGTGCTTGCCTCAAGGAGGAGGTTGAGATTGTTGGATTGGAGTTGTGCCTCAAGGAAGAGGTTGTATTTGTAAGGAGGGGAGTTGGGAACTCCTTGTAATTGTGATTGCCCCAAATCCTCGGTGGAGGTTCCCTTAGTGGGAGTCCTTAGTGGACAAGCTAGTGGATTGGAAATCCTTCGTGTGTCGAAGGCGGGGATGTAGAGCTGGGTGCTCGAACCTCGGAACATATCTCTTTGTTTGCGCTTGATCCATTGACTCTTGCTCTCTCTCTTTACTTTGTACTAATTGCTATATCTTATACTTGCTTGTGTGTGCATCATTGTTGTAATTGCAATTAGTTTTTAAATTCCGCATTAAGTTCACTAGATTAGCATTGTCACCTATTCACCCCCCCTCTAGGTGACTTTTCAATTGGTATCAGAGCTAGCGCTCCTGATATTTAGGTTTAACCACCTAGGAGTGTGATCTTGGTTTGCTAATCTTCATTTGCATCTCATTTGCACTCATACTAGTTTGCTCTCATGGCTAGCCCTCCTATGTTTGACCATACTAGACTTGACTCTTGGAAAGTTAACATGACTAGATATTTAAAAACACTAGGTCATCTAGTTTATCAAGCCATCACCATAGAAGCCCTCCCAAATACTAGTAAGCATAAGAAGGCCAATGCACTTGCACTTCAAACACTTAGAGCATCTTTTGATAATAATCGCTTACTTGTTTTTGATAGTTTTAACTCGGCTTTTGCAGTTTGGAGCGTCTTGACATCTCCGGAGCTTCCAAGGATCATCAACAATATGAGGAGATCTAGGAGAGATGTATCCGAAGAGCCTTGTTTCATGGCATATGGGAATGACTCCCATGAGGTACAATCGGACTCTCAAATACATGATAGCTCTAGCTCTTATTGCCATGGATGTTTTGAGGTTCAAAATTTAAATGTTGAACTTGCTTCTAAGCTTGAAAAATTCTTGGAAAAACATAACTCTTTGAAAGAAAAACATTTTGATTTACAAAAAGAAATGAAGGATTTATGCTCTACTTTTGAAACCGTTTTGCAAGAGAAGGAAGAGATTACTAGTGAATGTGACTCACTAAGATCTCAACTAGACATTGCTTTAAAGGAAATTGAAGTTTTAAAAGGCAAAAATGATTGTGATGATATTTTGGAGCACAATGAGATTTTATCCTCAAGATTGGATTGTGTTTTCAAAGAAAACCTTACTTTGAAAAATAAAATTGATTCTATTACTAAAGAATTGAATTTGGTTTTGTCTAAAAATGAATCTTTGCAAAATGATATTGATTTGCATGTTTGTCATGCTAATGTAGCTTTTACTTCTTGCACTCCTATAGCATGTTCCACTTTGTCTTCTAGCATAGAAAATGATATAAATAATTTGAAGAAAAGTGTTGATTGTTTGGGCTCCACCTTGAGCCATTGTGCCATGAATCACACACGTTTGGAAACCTTGATTCGCAAGAAACAAGTTCCAACCTTGCATGCACACCCATCTAGGCATACACATGCTTCTCATGATCACCATCATCATAGGTATGCTCACGTGTACACTTGTACACATTGTGGTCGAAAAGGCCACCTTGCTAGATTTTGTTATGATCGCATTTATCATGAAAATTTAGCAACTAATTTTGTTTGGGTGAGAAAAGAAACTAACCCCCGTGGACCCACTAGAAAATGGGTACCAAAAACCACCTCTTTGGCTTTTGATGTAGGTGGGAGCTCTCGCATCACGTGAGAGTGGAGGTACCCTGAGGTGGATGCGTTCCGAGCTTGAATGAAAACTATTTGGATGCTTCACTCTCAAGGAGATTAGGTGGAGATGACCACCATGTTTTGGAGAACTAGAGATGCACCATCATTGGTTTTGGTATCATTCTCTAACTCCCATTTATTATTTACATGCTTCTTAGATCATTCATTTATAGCATGTTGTGTTTTGATGTTCATTATGATTATGCCTTGTTCATTAGACTTGAAATATACATGTTTAGTTACTTGAGCACCCATATTTCATATGGATCTATATTTAGTGTTCACTTCTTGTTTAAGCTAACATGTATACCCTAGATCTAATGCACATGCATATGCATAATGATCATATGATGTTCATGATTCCATGATTTTTGTTTAGATGATTATATGGATGTTTGTGATATATCTTGTGTGCATTTCATCATTGCACTTTATTCATTCTTTGTTCGATCTATTCTCATACAACAAGGTTGCATTGCGCACCTCTAACCCATTCAAGGGGAATCAGGAGGAAGGAGTTCAGAACCCTTCACGGGGTATACGGCTCTTAGTCTTATTTTGAGAGATCGTTGCATCATACATCCATCTTAGTTTTAAAAGGTCATTAATACTTCATATTTTTGATTAATATGATCATATTAACTTTTGATCCGTTTTATGCCTCATGATTTGATTACTTGCTTGAATGTTAGTTTTTCATTAAGACTAAGATTTATACTTGTACAATTAGTGAGCTACAAATAGACCTTTATATATTTGTGCTTGAACGCTAATTTGTAGTCATTTGATGTACTAGTATAGTCTAGTTTTGATGATTCATGCATTTGACTTGTATTCCTCATTTTTAATGTGTTTCTATGATCTTGTGGTTGACTTCATGTATATGTCTATCTTGTCCAAATTATTGTTTATACATATACATCCTTGAGCCACGTGCCTTCATGCGTATACTTTTGTGGACTCTTCATGTTTGGGATATGTATGTATACTTTAGTTTGTACATGACATACATATGCCTTGAAGTTTAAATCATTATGATGATTTCCATGTTTTATTGTGATTTCAATTGATATGATGATTTCAATAAATTACATGATTCACTATTATATCAAGATTTGATAATTTCTATATTAAGCTTAATTGTCCATTTTCATGATAAAATGTATTTCACATTACACTTGTTCACTCACTTTATTATGTTTCTCATGATTGTGTTTTTCATGAGTATGATATGAGCTTTATGGACTTTGAGTGTTTAGTGATCTTGTAATTTTCATGTTTCATGAAAAATCCTTTTTGTTTTATCTTGAAGGATTTCTACTAGTTCTCAATTTTTCATAAACTAGTTGGTATTCTTCAAATTGGTAGAGACTTTCAAACATACTATATTGTTCAAATCTTTTTTTTTGAAAACCCCTACCATTAATGGGCGGTTGGATGGGAGATCATGTTCTTGTATGCTTTATAATGAAAATCCTTTTTATCTTGAACCATGATTGGGTGGTAGGTTATATGAGATATACACTTGTATTTATTGTTGTTTCAATTGGTATCATTGAACTCTTTCAATTGGTATCAATATGACATCTTTTTGTATACTCATATATGTTTGTATTTTATATATGTATGCTTACACTTCATATAGTATCAATTTCAATTGGTATTTATTTCTTACATACATATATAGATGATTTATTTGTGATTCAAGATATCACAAATTTTGTTTATGCTTAGCTTGAACTTTTCAAATTGAAACAATGTTAAAGCAAATTTTCAATTGAGTTAATTTTCAATTGGTATCTTATTTCAAGCATATGCATATTTTCATTTGGTATTTCATAAAGGGGGAGAAAACTAGTATTTTATTTTTTAATTGGCATCTTATCTCTCATTTGATATTTTGTTTGGTATTCCACTCCCTTGCTTTATGATAGAAAATAAAGATTTCATTTGGCAAAGAATAATTGTTTCATTTGGTATCAAGATTTGTTTTTAAGGAAATTCAAAATTAGTATTGTTTAATTCCAAAATTGGTATCTACTTTGTTTGTTTACAATTGGTAGGTTATTTGTTTACTTACTAATTGGTATCAAGATTTTCATTTTATTTGTGTTTTCAATTGGTATATGTTCTCGTTTTTATTTCAATTGATTTGTTGTTTTTCAATTGGTATCAATATACACTTCATTGCCACATTTTTTTTGGTATCATATTTGATTTAACCCTTTATTAGTTCTTTGCTTTGAACAAAAAGGGGGAGAAAAAAAATTTATTGTTTTTGCTTTTATTTTTAACCCTTTTTGATGATTGACAAAAAGGGGGAGAAGAATTTGAGTTTTATATGCATATTTGTGTTTGCATATAGTTTACATTTGATGAAAAGAAGCCTTGTTTATATGCATGTCTATGCATGTTTTATGTGCATGTTTTATGTTTCATTTTTATTTTTTTTATTGATATCAAGAGCATGTTTTGATATTGTTTTAAATACATATAATTCATTGCATATCTTATATGTTTTATTGTTATGCATGAGTTAAGGGGGAGCTTCTTTGAAGCTTTACTTTAATCCATGCATATATAACTCCATGAGTTTTGTCATCATCAAAAAGGGGGAGATTGTTGGCCCAAAGGCCTTCCACTCTAGTTTTGATGATGATTAACTCATGTAGTTATGTGTACTAATTATCTTGTGATGTTTAAGTTTCAGATCATTAATCAAGATATTAGTTGGTGAAAGCTTCCACACATCTTTCACATGTTGATTCAAGAGCCCGAGCGTCAAAGATCATATATAGCACTTGCTCGGTGAATCAAGGAGCTTTGGATCAAGCCGACTTGGAGATTGCGCTCTAGCTTGGAGATTGCGCTCTACAAGAAGACTTAGGTATCCATAGTTTTAGTTTTAAGTTTAGATCCTAATTGTAAAGATTAGAATAGTATGATAAGCTCAAGTTCACAACACACACCTTTCATGTTTTGATTTTTGGTTTTAGGTTTAACCGATCTTGGTTTTCATGAATAGATTTTTATCAAAACAAGTTTACATGGTTTATGTATATTAGATTTGTTCTATATACATGCATACTTCAATTGTTTAGACAAACTTTGTTTGATAATCTATTCCATGTGTTTTATGTTTTGGTATTTACAACAAAACATATTTTTGGACTTAATGACAAAAATCATGATATATATGTTTCTTGTATATTGAATTTCTATTCATATACAATATGCTTCAAAGTGTTTAAATATCATATTTTTGTATCATGGATAAGTTTTAGACAATGTGTATTTTCTATTCAAAATACAAGGTTTTAGAAAATACGATTTTTGATTTTTGGCAAAATTTCTATGACACAAAAATTGTCTAAAATGTTTGAAATTTGTGTTAGGATTTTTAACACAAGTTTGTATTTCAATATAAAATAATAAAACTATTTTTGTGGAATTTTAGAGATTTTGTGGGATTTATTGGAATATTTTTTACCTCAGTTTTCTGACCCATTTGCTGCCTGCCAGGCTAGTTCGGTCGACCGTATCGGTCGACCGCATGTAGCCGGTCGACCGTCACGGTCGACCGACGACGTGCACAAACCTGTGCACGTTCTGGCACAGTCAGCGGTCGACGGGACGGTCGACCGGAGCAGAATAATCTGCTCTCGGGATTTTTCGGTCGACCGGGCCGGTCGACCGTTAGTTGCCAACGGTCAAAAATTGACCGTTGGACGGTCGACCGGGCCGGTCGACCGGAAGGCTATTTCTGGCAAATATTCTGTAAACGGCTAGTTTTCTAAATTGCCTATAAATACCCCATTTGTGAGAGTTTCTCTCTAAGAATTTTTGGGCTAAAATTTTCTATCTCTCTGGTGTTTTTGCTGCAAGAAAAATAAGTTTTTGGATTCAAAGTGAACAATCTTTTGTGTTTTTGATTAGGGTTTGAAAAACCAAAGAAAAGGAATTTTGGGAAAAGCTTTTGTTTGAACTTCTATATCTTGATTTCATTTGTTTCCCAAAGGTTTTTCTTTGAGTTGCTGGTTTCAAATCCCTTGGTTTTCTCCACACTTGAGCAAAAATCTACTATCTATATTTATAGGATATTTGTGTGGGAAGAAGAAGTTGTTTGTGGTTGTTGTTGTGACCACCAAGTTGTAACCCAATCTTTTCTTAGCTTTGTGCTTTGGGTTGTATCCCTCTTGTTGAGAGGTGATCCTTGTATTGGTTAGTGATTGGGAGTTTGTTGTATTGGTTTGGAATTTGCCTCAAGGAGGAGGTTGTGATTGTTTGGTGCTTGCCTCAAGGAGGAGGTTGAGATTGTTGGATTGGAGTTGTGCCTCAAGGAAGAGGTTGTATTTGTAAGGAGGGGAGTTGGGAACTGCTTGTAATTGTGATTGCCCCAAATCCTCGGTGGAGGTTCCCTTAGTGGGAGTCCTTAGTGGACAAGCTAGTGGATTGGAAATCCTTCGTGTGTCGAAGGCGGGGATGTAGAGCTGGGTGCTCGAACCTCGGAACATATCTCTTTGTTTGCGCTTGATCCATTGACTCTTGCTCTCTCTCTTTACTTTGTACTAATTGCTATATCTTATACTTGCTTGTGTGTGCATCATTGTTGTAATTGCAATTAGTTTTAAATTCCGCATTAAGTTCACTAGACTAGCATTGTCACCTATTCACCCCCCCCTCTAGGTGACTTTTCAATTGGTATCAGAGCTAGCGCTCCTGATATTTAGGTTTAACCACCTAGGAGTGTGATCATGGTTTGCTAATCTTCATTTGCATCTCATTTGCACTCATACTAGTTTGCTCTCATGGCTAGCCCTCCTATGTTTGACCATACTAGACTTGACTCTTGGAAAGTTAACATGACTAGATATTTAAAAATACTAGGTCATCTAGTTTATCAAGCCATCACCATAGAAGCCCTCCCAAATACTAGTAAGCATAAGAAGGCCAATGCACTTGCACTTCAAACACTTAGAGCATCTTTTGATAATAATCGCTTACTTGTTTTTGATAGTTTTAACTCGGCTTTTGCAGTTTGGAGCGTCTTGACATCTCCGGAGCTTCCAAGGATCATCAACAATATGAGGAGATCTAGGAGAGATGTATCCGAAGAGCCTTGTTTCATGGCATATGGGAATGACTCCCATGAGGTACAATCGGACTCTCAAATACATGATAGCTCTAGCTCTTATTGCCATGGATGTTTTGAGGTTCAAAATTTAAATGTTGAACTTGCTTCTAAGCTTGAAAAATTCTTGGAAAAACATAACTCTTTGAAAGAAAAATATTTTGATTTACAAAAAGAAATGAAGGATTTATGCTCTACTTTTGAAACCGTTTTGCAAGAGAAGGAAGAGATTACTAGTGAATGTGACTCACTAAGATCTCAACTAGACATTGCTTTAAAAGAAATTGAAGTTTTAAAAGGCAAAAATGATTGTGATGATATTTTGGAACACAATGAGATTTTATCCTCAAGATTGGATTGTGTTTTCAAAGAAAACCTTACTTTGAAAAATAAAATTGATTCTATTACTAAAAAATTGAATTTGGTTTTGTCTAAAAATGAATCTTTGCAAAATGATATTGATTTGCATGTTTGTCATGCTAATGTAGCTTTTACTTCTTGCACTCCTATAGCATGTTCCACTTTGTCTTCTAGCATAGAAAATGATATAAATAATTTGAAGAAAAGTGTTGATTGTTTGGGCTCCACCTTGAGCCATTGTGCCATGAATCACACACGTTTGGAAACCTTGATTCGCAAGAAACAAGTTCCAACCTTGCATGCACACCCATCTAGGCATACACATGCTTCTCATGATCACCATCATCATAGGTATGCTCACGTGTACACTTGTACACATTGTGGTCGAAAAGGCCACCTTGCTAGATTTTGTTATGATCGCATTTATCATGAAAATTTAGCAACTAATTTTGTTTGGGTGAGAAAAAAACTAACCCCCGTGGACCCACTAGAAAATGGGTACCAAAAACCACCTCTTTGGCTTTTGATGTAGGTGGGAGCTCTCGCATCACGTGAGAGTGGAGGTACCCTGAGGTGGATGCGTTCCGAGCTTGAATGAAAACTATTTGGATGCTTCACTCTCAAGGAGATTAGGTGGAGATGACCACCATATTTTGGAGAATTAGAGATGCACCGTCATTGGTTTTTGTATCATTCTCTAACTCCCATTTATTATTTACATGCTTCTTAGATCATTCATTTATAGCATGTTGTGTTTTGATGTTCATTATGATTATGCCTTGTTCATTAGACTTGAAATATACATGTTTAGTTACTTGAGCACCCATATTTCATATGGATCTATATTTAGTGTTCACTTCTTGTTTAAGCTAACATGTATGCCCTAGATCTAATGCACATGCATATGCATAATGATCATATGATGTTCATGATTCCATGATTTTTGTTTAGATGATTATATGGATGTTTGTGATATATCTTGTGTGCATTTCATCATTGCACTTTATTCATTCTTTGTTCGATCTATTCTCATACAACAAGGTTGCATTGCGCACCTCTAACCCATTCAAGGGGAATCAGGAGGAAGGAGTTCAGAACCCTTCACGGGGTATACGGCTCTTAGTCTTATTTTGAGAGATCGTTGCATCATACATCCATCTTAGTTTTAAAAGGTCATTAATACTTCATATTTTTGATTAATATGATCATATTAACTTTTGATCCGTTTTATGCCTCATGATTTGATTACTTGCTTGAATGTTAGTTTTTCATTAAGACTAAGATTTATACTTGTACAATTAGTGAGCTACAAATAGACCTTTATATATTTGTGCTTGAACGCTAATTTGTAGTCATTTGATGTACTAGTATAGTCTAGTTTTGATGATTCATGCATTTGACTTGTATTCCTCATTTTTAATGTGTTTCTATGATCTTGTGGTTGACTTCATGTATATGTCTATCTTGTCCAAATTATTGTTTATACATATACATCCTTGAGCCACGTGCCTTCATGCGTATACTTTTGTGGACTCTTCATGTTTGGGATATGTATGTATACTTTAGTTTGTACATGACATACATATGCCTTGAAGTTTAAATCATTATGATGATTTCCATGTTTGATTGTGATTTCAATTGATATGATGATTTCAATAAATTACATGATTCACTATTATATCAAGATTTGATAATTTCTATATTAAGCTTAATTGTCCATTTTCATGATAAAATGTATTTCACATTACACTTGTTCACTCACTTTATTATGTTTCTCATGATTGTGTTTTTCATGAGTATGATATGAGCTTTATGGACTTTGAGTGTTTAGTGATCTTGTAATTTTTATGTTTCATGAAAAATCTTTTTTGTTTTATCTTGAAGGATTTCTACTAGTTCTCAATTTTTCATAAACTAGTTGGTATTCTTCAAATTGGTAGAGACTTTCAAACATACTATATTGTTCAAATCTTTTTTTTGAAACCCCTACCATTAATGGGCGGTTGGATGGGAGATCATGTTCTTGTATGCTTTATAATGAAAATCCTTTTTATCTTGAACCATGATTGGGTGGTAGGTTATATGAGATATACACTTGTATTTATTGTTGTTTCAATTGGTATCATTGAACTCTTTCAATTGGTATCAATATGACATCTTTTGTATACTCATATATGTTTGTATTTTATATATGTATGCTTACACTTCATATAGTATCAATTTCAATTGGTATCTATTTCTTACATACATATATAGATGATTTATTTGTGATTCAAGATATCACAAATTTTGTTTATGCTTAGCTTGAACTTTTCAAATTGAAACAATGTTAAAGCAAATTTTCAATTGAGTTAATTTTCAATTGGTATCTTATTTCAAGCATATGCATATTTTCATTTGGTATTTCATAAAGGGGGAGAAAACTAGTATTTTATTTTTTAATTGGCATCTTATCTCTCATTTGATATTTTGTTTGGTATTCCACTCCCTTGCTTTATGATAGAAAATAAAGATTTCATTTGGCAAAGAATAATTGTTTCATTTGGTATCAAGATTTGTTTTTAAGGAAATTCAAAATTAGTATTGTTTAATTCCAAAATTGGTATCTACTTTGTTTGTTTACAATTGGTAGGTTATTTGTTTACTTACTAATTGGTATCAAGATTTTCATTTTATTTGTGTTTTCAATTGGTATATGTTCTCGTTTTTATTTCAATTGATTTGTTGTTTTTCAATTGGTATCAATATACACTTCATTGCCACATTTTTTTTGGTATCATATTTGATTTAACCCTTTATTAGTTCTTTGCTTTGAACAAAAAGGGGGAGAAAAAAAATTTATTGTTTTTGCTTTTATTTTTAACCCTTTTTGATGATTGACAAAAAGGGGGAGAAGAATTTGAGTTTTATATGCATATTTGTGTTTGCATATAGTTTACATTTGATGAAAAGAAGCCTTGTTTATATGCATGTCTATGCATGTTTTATGTGCATGTTTTATGTTTCATTTTTATTTTTTTTATTGATATCAAGAGCATGTTTTGATATTGTTTTAAATACATATAATTCATTGCATATCTTATATGTTTTATTGTTATGCATGAGTTAAGGGGGAGCTTCTTTGAAGCTTTACTTTAATCCATGCATATATAACT
Organism: Agave tequilana; assembly: GCA_038442645.1. NCBI lineage: Eukaryota > Viridiplantae > Streptophyta > Magnoliopsida > Asparagales > Asparagaceae > Agave > Agave tequilana. The sequence goes on along the minus strand of JAVJIF010003781.1, from coordinate 23,848 downwards.
CCATGAGTTTTGTCATCATCAAAAAGGGGGAGATTGTTGGCCCAAAGGCCTTCCACTCTAGTTTTGATGATGATTAACTCATGTAGTTATGTGTACTAATTATCTTGTGATGTTTAAGTTTCAGATCATTAATCAAGATATTAGTTGGTGAAAGCTTCCACACATCTTTCACATGTTGATTCAAGAGCCCGAGCGTCAAAGATCATATATAACACTTGCTCGGTGAATCAAGGAGCTTTGGATCAAGCCGACTTGGAGATTGCGCTCTAGCTTGGAGATTGCGCTCTACAAGAAGACTTAGGTATCCATAGTTTTAGTTTTAAGTTTAGATCCTAATTGTAAAGATTAGAATAGTATGATAAGCTCAAGTTCACAACACACACCTTTCATGTTTTGATTTTGGTTTTAGGTTTAACCGATCTTGGTTTTCATGAATAGATTTTTATCAAAACAAGTTTACATGGTTTATGTATATTAGATTTGTTCTATATACATGCATACTTCAATTGTTTAGACAAACTTTGTTTGATAATCTATTCCATGTGTTTTATTTTTTGGTATTTACAACAAAACATATTTTTGGACTTAATGACAAAAATCATGATATATATGTTTCTTGTATATTGAATTTCTATTCATATACAATATGCTTCAAAGTGTTTAAATATCATATTTTTGTATCATGGATAAGTTTTAGACAATGTGTATTTTCTATTCAAAATACAAGGTTTTAGAAAATACGGTTTTTGGTTTTTGGCAAAATTTCTATGACACAAAAATTGTCTAAAATGTTTGAAATTTGTGTTAGGATTTTTAACACAAGTTTGTATTTCAATATAAAATAATAAAACTATTTTTGTGGAATTTTAGAGATTTTGTGGGATTTATTGGAATATTTTTTACCTCAGTTTTCTGACCCATTTGCTGCCTGCCAGGCTAGTTCGGTCGACCGTATCGGTCGACCGCATGTAGCCGGTCGACCGTCACGGTCGACCGACGACGTGCACAAACCTGTGCACGTTCTGGCACAGTCAGCGGTCGACCGGGACGGTCGACCGGAGCAGAATAATCTGCTCTCGGGATTTTTCGGTCGACCGGGCCGGTCGACCGTTAGTTGCCAACGGTCAAAAATTGACCGTTGGACGGTCGACCGGGCCGGTCGACCGGAAGGCTATTTCTGGCAAATATTCTGTAAACGGCTAGTTTTCTAAATTGCCTATAAATACCCCATTTGTGACAGTTTCTCTCTAAGAATTTTTGGGCTAAAATTTTCTATCTCTCTGGTGTTTTTGCTGCAAGAAAAATAAGTTTTTGGATTCAAAGTGAACAATCTTTTGTGTTTTTGATTAGGGTTTGAAAAACCAAAGAAAAGGAATTTTGGGAAAAACTTTTGTTTGAACTTCTATATCTTGATTTCATTTGTTTCCCAAAGGTTTTTCTTTGAGTTGCTGGTTTCAAATCCCTTGGTTTTCTCCACACTTGAGCAAAAATCTACTATCTATATCTATAGGATATTTGTGTGGGAAGAAGAAGTTGTTTGTGGTTGTTGTTGTGACCACCAAGTTGTAACCCAATCTTTTCTTAGCTTTGTGCTTTGGGTTGTATCCCTCTTGTTGAGAGGTGATCCTTGTATTGGTTAGTGATTGGGAGTTTGTTGTATGGTTTAGAATTTGCCTCAAGGAGGAGGTTGTGATTGTTTGGTGCTTGCCTCAAGGAGGAGGTTGAGATTGTTGGATTGGAGTTGTGCCTCAAGGAAGAGGTTGTATTTGTAAGGAGGGGAGTTGGGAACTCCTTGTAATTGTGATTGCCCCAAATCCTCGGTGGAGGTTCCCTTAGTGGGAGTCCTTAGTGGACAAGCTAGTGGATTGAAAATCCTTCGTGTGTCGAAGGCGGGGATGTAGAGCTGGGTGCTCGAACCTCGGAACATATCTCTTTGTTTGCGCTTGATCCATTGACTCTTGCTCTCTCTCTTTACTTTGTACTAATTGCTATATCTTATACTTGCTTGTGTGTGCATCATTGTTGTAATTGCAATTAGTTTTTAAATTCCGCATTAAGTTCACTAGATTAGCATTGTCACCTATTCACCCCCCCCCTCTAGGTGACTTTTCAAAAGTTTCTTCAGCGTTTTAAAGAATGAAAAGAAAAGAAAACAAAGAATGAAAAGAGAAGAGTACGGTGATACACGAAGAAGTGGGAAACATAGAAGAAATGGTTTTTGTGATTTTGTTGTATTTCTAAAATAAGTAAAAATGAAAGAAAACTCATGCCTACTAACTACTAATGGCTTCACTAACATGCTAACCTCTTAGTGATAGTTCCCTCACATGTAACCTTGACCATTACTAGTCCTTAGTTCAAGAGCATTTCAAGGCACGATCGATATATTAACTCATCACATCCAAACTCAACAAACAAGTGCAAGCTACACTTAAACCATCAAAACTAAACAAGAGTAAACATGAATAAAGTAATGTTAGCTTGTTAGAGAGTTAGGATGTTAGAGTGTTAGAATCCATCATCATGAGCCATCAATGGCTCTTGTAAGAGTAAGGCCAAGTAAAGGCTATTAGATGCATGTAGATTATCAAGTAAGAAGTTAGCAAGTTAGTTGTTAGTAGTTAGTTGCCATGAGAGAAAATTAGATAAACATGTAAAAGGAGTCAGAGAGAAGAAAACAAAGAGAGATAAAGAGAGAACCTTTCATAAATTATCACATTCTATTACAAGCACTCTTGCTTTCCAACTATGTACCACTCTCTCTCCTATTACAAGATTTACAAGAAATGAAAATTATAAAGGAGGAAGAAGAAGAACTAATATAAACTACCCTAAGAAGAAGAAACTACTTTAAAACCACACTGCAACTAAAGAAAAACTCCTCAAAACTCCTCTCCCTGAGTTCTGGAAATCCCAAGGCTTTTACAGGCGAAAGGGGGCACCAGGGTACAGGTACGGAGCAGCGAGTCAAATCTTGGCGCGCGGCTCCACACAAGAGCCGTGTGCGCGGCGCCGCCTGCTGCACGCTCCCCTCTTGTCCCCCTGTCTGGTGTACCTCCTGAAATCCGAATTTGGGCACTTGGTTTTGACAAAACAGCCCTCCAAAGTCAATGACTATTTATGTAGGCTTTTAATCACCAATTAAATGGTGATTTTGGGTCTTCTTCTTCATTTCATGCCATGGACCTAGAAACATTTAAGAGAGGTATTATTAACAGGATTTAATATTAAATAAATGTGAAGATGTTGTATGAAATATGCAATTTTAGAGACTAATTATACCCCCACACTTATCTTTGGGTTCGCCAGAGGAGGGGTTCACCGGAGGAGGAGGGGTTCACCAGAGGAGGGTTCACCGGAGGAGGAGAGGGCTTGGGCGGCCGGGGGAGGAGATTTGCCGAAGTCGAGTGGTCGCCGACGTGAGAGGAGGAGGAGGAGGAGAATGAGACATTTTGACCATTATTGAATTTTTTTGGATGCCTTAATCAAAAGTGGGGGTGCCTTAATCAAAAGTGGGGGTGCTTTAATGTGGGGGTGCTTTAATGTGGGGGTGCCTTAATCAAAAGTGCCTTTCTCATTTTGCCGGTTGACAATATCCGCTCCAACAGAAAGAGCCCTCAAAATTATCAAAATCTAACATTAAATGAAAGAGGGAGGGGTTGTTGAGATTATTTTCGTTTTCAGAAATGGGAACCGAGAGAGAATAAAAATCCCTTCTTGCTTCTCACTTGTGAGAGAGGAGATCATCATGGCGGAGAAGATTGTAGATCGATTCGCGTTCATCGACGTCGCCGCGGGCAACATCCCCTCCTCACTACTCCACCTCATCCACACCACCACACCTTTCCTCAACGACCACTCTCTTCCTCCCCTGCCGCCGGCGGCCGACGACCCCACGATGCTCATTTCCTTCTCCATGGAAACCACCATCCAACCCGAACCCGAACCCGCACCCACTACCTCCAATGTCCAAAAAAACAAAGGGAAGCTGCCGGTTCAAGAACAGGAGCCGCCAGTGTCTCGAGGGGCTTCTAAAAGAGACCCGAACCCGCACCCGCACCCAGAGCCGCCGATGATCTTCTTGATGCAATCAGGCGAATCTTTGGCGAACCCGACCCGAAGTTGGGGGAAATGGATATTCTCGATGTCTTGGCGACGAAGGGGATCCATTTCGAGAATCCGCCATGGCACAGGCCTGGGGGCTACGATCGGAAGGTAAAAAGAAGATTTGAATCTCTCTTCTTCTTCTTTTCATTTGAAGGGTTTTGTAATTGGATAGTTTTTTTTTATTGATTTTGCTTTATTTTTGTAGCCAAAGAAGTAAGCAACAGGGAAGGATTTTGGGTTGCTGTTTTGTAGTCCTTTGGAGCGCCACTTTGGTGTATGAAGAAATGCCTCAAAGAGAAGAAGCTATTTGTTGTGTAATATTTTTGTTGTGTATTTAAGTAATGTGTAGAGATTTTAAGGGCTGACATGGAATATTTTGTAGTACTCACTCTCAACTCATCAGTGGCACACCCCCCCTCCTCATCGTATGCCCTTATATTTATCATCGCTTGAGAGCAGTTTTGTTGCTCAAGGAGTCAGAAGCCATCAAAATGTCATCCAAGTTTAAACATTTAAGGACTCATAAAGTATGACGAATGGAATTTATGATGACTTGATTATTTCTATACTTTGTATCTCTGAGATTTACTCCTCAAAACTTAAAAACTCTACAAAATCCTCTACTGCTGATATGATAATAGGAATGAAGATATTCAGAACTCTTAATAGAATTTAACTGAGTCTAGCTCATAGCATTGAGAGAATGTATCACAAATTTGACTTTTATGACACTAAATTAATTTTTACACTTTATGATTCTTCAACTATTTTGGAGAAGAACACAAATGACCATGTGTCCCGGCTGTAGTACTTTCAATTGAGAGGTTCACTTCTATACATATCTAACAAGATTAGGCCTGATATTTCCTATGCAGTATGTAGATTAAGTAGTTACACTAGTAAGCATAGTAAAGAATATTGGACTGCATTAGAGAGAATATTCAGATATTTTAGAGACACAATTGGCTCCTGTCTGACTTACACTGAATATTCTGATGTTATAAAAGGGTATATTGACACCAACTGGGTCAGTGACTCTAAAAGTGTAAATTCTACTGTCGGGTATATTCATATTTAATGTTGCTGCTGTGTCCTGAAAATCTTACAAACAAACGGTGATTGACAAAAGTACCATGGAGTTTGAGCTTAATGCTTTGGACACTGTTACTCTAAAGCTTAATGGTTAAAGGATTTTTTATCAAAATTCTCTATCGTGCCTAGACTAATACTTCCTATCTCAGTTCATACTGACTCAACATTCACCATTGAGATTCTGAAGTAAGAGAATGCTGATAAGAAGATGAACAAACACATTCAATCAGACTTAAGTCTATTCAACGCCCATTAGGTAAAGTTGTGATTCTGAACTTTGTAAAGTCTGAAAAAAAATCTAGCTTACTCATTGACTAAGGGGTCTTTCTAGGAGTGTGGTGTAACACCTTGATCCCGTAGGTACGAAGATATTACTTCGACGTATACAAAGGGAAAAAATACCCTCATATATATATATATATATATATATATATATATATATATATATATATATATATATATATATATATATATATATATATATATATATATATATATATACGCAAAATATTAGTACATGTAAGAATCAGAATACGAAAGTACGTGTTGCATTATACATTCCAACATAAAAGTACGATTACAAAGTTATCACAGGATGTGATACAATATTACAAGAAAATTACATCACCAATAGGCGCAAAAGTCGGAGTACAAAGAGATATACAAGTATGAATAGTACAAAAGATGCTCGCGAGTTACAAAAAGAAACTCGAGAGCCGAGCAGGTGTAGACTGTCCAAAAATTACTGAGGACAAGTCATCAGAAAGCAGAATCTAAACTCCAGACGCAAGGCTAATCATAACCACTAGCGCAGCACCAAGACGCGAGGGTTGAAACCCGCGTCTCAACATCACTACAATGACCAAGACGCAGAGGTTGAAAGCCGCGCCTCAGCATCACTGTAGTACCAAGACATAAGAGTCGAAACACGCGTCTCTGTTTCACTGCAATGGCCAAGACGCAAAGCTTGAAACTTGCGTCTCAGTCATCCATGCAATACCTAGACGCAGAGCCTGAAGCCCGCGCCTCTTATAAAGCTGGACGCAGAACTTGAAGCTTGCGTTTCAACTAAACGCGAAGCTCAAGCGTTACCTCAACGGCTAAACGCGAGGCTCGAAGCCCGCGTTTCAACTACAAACGAACCATGCATCTCAGTTATAACTGCCCTCATTACTGGGTCAATTACTGCCCACGTAATGAGGGAATTAACCCCCCATTATAGAGTATTTTTAGGGGACAGTTTTACTCTTGAAACCCCTATAAATAGTTCAGTTTGCTACTGAAGATAGGTAGAGAGTTTTTGGTCATAAGTCCCGGAGAAATCAGAATCTCTAGCTGGGGAATACAAAAGAGTTCGACTCTTCTAACAACTTGCTGTGTACAAGTTGGTTTTGCCTCAAGTCTCTTTGAGATTTCATTAGACAGGAGCTGCGCTACTCCGTCCATTGTCCAAAGAGAAAATTCCCAAAAGATTGTGACGTCCACCCGGTCAACAGAAAAAAAGATTCACTTTTCACCGCCACATAAAGAACTCAGCATTAAACAAAGAGAAGATTTGAGCTTGAATATCTTCTTTCTCTTTTAATCGAAAGTTTTGAGATTGTTGTAATCTTTCATTGATTCAAAAAAATTTTATTACGATCCTCTAATATTTTTCGAACCAAATAAGAGATGGCGACCCTGCTTGGAACTACTTTCTCTACTGATGAGCAAGCGTGGAGCAAGATGACGTCACCTTCATGAGAAGAACGTTGAATCACTTGTCATAGAATTCGATCAGGCAAAGTATGAAGAGTTCCTTTCTTCCGGCTCCAAGAGCCCTAAGGCGCGACAGTACCGTAAAGTCTCCTCAGAGATCCGCCCTCAGGTCCCTTCGAAGCCTTCCCCGAATGTGGTCTCTGCAGAGAACATCATGGCTGGTCGTATCACACGCAAGGCTCACGTCAACGTCTCACATGAGACCCGCGACATCAGTATTGTTGACGGTCAGCCAGCTCACGCCCGTCCTCTTTCTCAGCTCCAAGTTAGCAGTGTTGGCCCAAAGGCCTTCAACTCTAGTTTTGATGATGATTATCTCATGTAGTTATGTTTACTAATAATCTTGTGATGTTTAGTTTCAGATCATTTAGCAAGATATTAGTTGGTGATAGCTTCAACAAGAAGGTTTGGAAGCCTTCACATGGTGATTTCAGAGCCCGAGCATCATGATGATACATAGCACTCGTTGGAGTCTAGCTCGTGGATCACGGTTTGGATCGAGTCGACTTGAAGATGGAAGATCGTCAAGAAGACTTAGGTATCCATAGTTTAGTGTATTTTAGATCTATGTGTAAAGATTAGATAGTTGATAATGCTCAAGTTCACAACACACACAAGTTTTATGTTTGGAATTGGTTTTCATGAATAAATTGATCAAAACAAGTTTAAATGGTTTTTATGTATATTAGATGTGTTCGATATACATACATGCTTCATATCTTAGATAAACTTATTTTGATATGCCTATTCATTAGTTTTAGGAAAAATCAGATTTCCTATTGAAAAATCCAAGTTTGGTAAAATACAGTTTTTGGTTTTTGATAAAATTTATAAGACACAAAAATAGTCCAAAATATTTGAAATTTGTGTTGAAATTATTCTCACAAGTTTGTATTTCAATGTAAATGATAAAACTATTTTTGTGAATTTTTAGAAGATTTATGGGATTTATTAGAATAATTTTAACCCTGTTTTCCTGACCTAGAACAGTGCCTGACAGGCTCTGTCGGTCGACCGAACCAGGATCCGGTCGACCGGGCGGTCGACCGACGTGCACAGCCTGTGCACGTCTGGCCTGGCACTTGGGCCGGTCGACCGGGCGGTCGACCGGACCAGAGAGCTCTGCTCTCTAGTTTTTCACGGTCGACCGGCCGGTCGACCGCGGGCTTCCAACGGTCATAAATATGACCGTTGGCGGTCGACCGCCAGCCGTGTCAGGCTGAAAATTCAGCCTAACGGCTAGTTTTATATTGGGGCTATATATACCCCATTGTTTTGAGTTTTTGGTTAAGTTTTTAAGTGCAAAAATTTCACTCCTTTCTTGGTGTTTTAAACAAGTTTTCAAAAGAGTTTTTAGTACCAAAAGATCTATCTTAATTATTTTAAAGTGTTTTGTTTATTTCAAAGAAAATAGGTTTTTGGGAATTAGTTTGGTATTTTTCCCAAGAGATTTTCTTTGATCAAAACACTTTGTTTTTCACACTTGAGCTTATCTTCTATCCTATTCTATTAGGATCTTTGTTTTATGGAAAAGTGATTGTTTGTGGTTGAGATATACCACTTGTTGTAAAAAACCCTTTGTTGGTTGCTCCCTCTTTGGTAGAGGTTGAGGTTGTGGTTTGCTCTCTCTAGTGAGAGGTGGAGTTTGGTTGTTTGGCTACGGGCCTATCCCACTTCGGTAGAGGTGGATTGTGGTTGTATTGCCTCATTGGAGGTTGTATTGGTTGAGAGAGGAGTTCGGTACTCCTGGTTGTACAAATCCTCCTCGGTGGAGGTTCCCTCGGTGGGAGTCCTCGGTGGACAAGATAGTGGATTAGAAATCCTTCTCGGTGAAGGCTGAGACGTAGAGCTAGGGGCTCGAACCTCGGAACATATCTTTGTATTTGCGTTTGATCCATTGTCTCTTAACCCTCTCTCTCTATTATTGTACCTTGCATCTATTCATATTGCTCATTCATATTATATGCTTGGTTTTTTTGTGTGTGCCTCACTTGTGCTTAACCACGAGAGCTTCATATAGCGCCTCAACTCTTATTCAGAGGAATCAAGAGGAGTTAGTCCAGAGCCCTTCACGGGGAATTCGGCTACACTCGTTGGTTGCATTAAGGGGTCGTTTGTTTCGCATAAAACTCCGTAATTCGTAAATGACTTACTACCCAGTTACAACTACGGCATTTGTTTGGACCGTAATTCGTAAAAGACTTACGTAACTCAACTAACACTCACTTGTAACCCAGTTACCACTCACTTACAGTCCAGTTACAGTTAATTTTGTGGTCATACAAATTTGCAATATTTTTTTATATTAATATTAAAAAATTTTAATATTTAACTTTTTTAATATTTATTTGCAATATTAAACTTTAAAATCACCAAATAGTTAATTTTGTGGTCAACTTTTTCACTTACGACTTATACATTACGACAACCAAACACCGTAAAGTACAATACACTTTTCCACTTTACAATTTTATATTACCAACCAAACACCGTAAAATTTACATACATGTAGCTCATTTACAATTGTAAAAGATTTTACCAATTACAACTACGAATTACGGCCAGTTACGACAACCAAACAGACCCTAAGTGTAGTTGCAAATTAGTTTTGTAATTCCGCATTTAGTTTTTAGATTAGCACTATCACCTATTCACCCCCTCTAGGTGATTTCAATTGGTATCAGAGCCTACGCTCCTGATACTTAGGTTTAACAACTTAGGAGTGAGATCCTGCTTGCTAATCTACATTTGCATTTGCACATACATTTGTTTGCACACACCCATGGATTGCTTTTCACCTCCCATGTTCGATGTCTCCAACATTGACACATGGAAATATAGGATGTCCATGTATTTGAAGACCCTAGGTTTGCATGTTTTCCTTGCCGCTACCAAGAAATGCTATCTTGGTAATAGCAATCATATAGGGGCCAATGCACAAGCCCTTGAGGCTATTAGAAGCACGCTTTCTAAAGATTATCTTATGCTTGTTTCTAACCTTGATTCTGCTTTTGTAGTGTGGAACAAGTTGACAACCACCTCCACCTCCAATCTTCAATTGCCAATCCAACCGGAGGAATCTAGTGGAGAATCCGACTCACAGTGCTTCATGGTCCAAGGGAATGACTCCCTTGAGGTACGTTCGGAATCTCAACTAGATTGTAGTGATGCTAGTTCTTCTTGTAATGATCATGTTGATCCTAACACTTTAAATAAAGAACTTTCTATAGTTTGTGAAAATTGATAGAAAAATATAACATTTTGAAAAAGAAAAGTCTAGGACTTAACATTGAAAATAAAAGTTTAATTTCTAAACTTGACATTGTTTTGCAAGAGAAAGTGGAGATTTCTAATGATAGGGATTCATTGAAATCTAAGCTTGATCTAGTATTAAAAGAAAATGAATTTTTGAAAAATAAAAATGATTGTAATGATATTGTAAAGAAAAATGAAAACTTGTCTTTAAAAGTTAATTTTGTTTTAAAAGAAAATGATTCTTTAAAATGAAAATTGCTTTTATTTCTAAGGACTTAGAAATTTGTTTAAAGAAAAATAATACTTTGCAAAATAAAATTGATTCTCATGTTTGCCATGCTAGGGTAGCTTCACATAGTTCACCTATTGCATGTGCCACCTCTTCTTTAATTGAAAATGATATAAATGATTTAAAGAAGAATATGGATTGTTTGGGCTCCACTTTGAGCCATTGTGTTTCTAGCCATACACGCTTGGAATCTTTGTTTTGAAAGAAACAAGTTCCATCTTTGCATGTACACCCTCCACGGCATACACATGCTACTCACGGTCACAACCATCACACTTTGTATGCTCATGTGTACACTTGTACACATTGTGGACGTAAGGGCCACCTTATTAAATTTTGTTATGATAGAATACATGTTTCAAATTTAGCAAATAAATTTGTTTGGGTTAGAAAAGGTACTAACCCCCATGGACCCAAAAGAGTGTGGGTACCAAAGACCACCCCTATTATTTATGATGTAAGTGTGGGCTCTCGCATGACGTGAGAGTTATGGTGCCTTGAGGTGGATGCATTCCGTGCTAAAAGATGATTATTTGGATGCATCCTTTCAAGGGAAGTTTGGTGGGAGGACCACCTTGGTTTGGAGAACTAGAGAGGTGCCCTCATCGGTTTTGGTATCGATTTCTAACTCCCGTTTATATTTGCATGCTTCTCATGTCTTTGATTTATAGCATGTCTTGTTTTATTGTTCATTATGCCTATGCCATGTTTATTAGATTAGTGATATACATGTTTAGTTATTTGAGACACCCATGTTTAATATGGACCTATATCTGTGTGTTGTCACTTTATTTTTAACTAATGTGTATGTCCTAGATATAATGCACATGCATATACATAATGATCATATATGTGTTTATGATTTTTGTGTCGTTTTGATGCTTCTTGATTTGATTACATGTTTAGATGTTAGTTTTCATTAAGACTAGGATATATACTTGAGCATATAGTGGGCCACAAATAGATCATTATATGTTTGTGCTTGAATGCTTATTTGTACCCATTAGATGCGCTAGTATAGTCTAGTTTTGATGATTCATGCATTTTAAACTTGTATTCCCATTTTGGACTTGTTTTATGATCATATGTTTTCACTTCATGTATATGTCTAATTTGCCAAAACTTTAATATATACATGTATACCCCTTGAGTCATTTGCTTTTCATGCAAATCTTTATTATGGACTCAATTGTGTTTAGGGATATGTATGTATACTTCTTATTTTATCAAAACATGCATATACCTTGAAGTATAAATTGTTTTTAATGAAAATTTAGTTTTTCATGTTTTCAATGTTTAAAGGAATCTAAATTGAGCTTATTGTCTATCTTTCATGATTATGATCTTCACATCTTGTTTGTACACTTATCTTTATAGTTTACTCATGTTTTATTTTCATGAGTCATATTTATGCTTCATTGACTTAGAGTGTTGGCTATCATGTGAATTTCATGTTTCATGTAAAATATTTTTGTTTTATTCCTTACTTGATGGATTTCGTACTAGTTTACAAGTTTTTTCATTTAACTAGTTGCGGGATTCTTCGTTATGGTAGATGTTTTCAAACATACACTATTTTTCAAACCTATTTTTGAAAACCCCTACCTTACACGGGCGGCTGGATAGGAGTCCATGCCTTGTATATTCTTTATTGAAAATTATTTTAAACATGAGCATGAATGGGTGGTAGGTTATATGAGATATACATTTGATATTATTATTGTTTCAATTTGTATCATTGGATTCTTTCAATTGGTATCAATATTGACATTTCTTGTATACTCATATATTTTTATGTATGTATGCTTACATTTCAAAGAGTATCAATTTCAATTGGTATCTAATTTTTTCATACATATATTTGTTTATGCTAAAGCTTGAATTTTTAATGGCCATCATGTTTCAATTGATTAGTTTTCAATTTGTATCTTAAACAAGCTTATGCATCTTTTCTTTTGGTATTTCATAAAGGGGGAGAAAACTCGTATTTTATCTTTCAATTGGTATTTAGTTTACCATTAGTTTTGTATTCCACTCCCTTGCTTTATGATAGAAAATAATAACTTCAATTTGGTATCATATGTTTAAAAAGAATAATACTTTAAATTGGTATCAAGATTGTATTTGTTTTCTCAAAATTGGTATCAAGATGCTTATTTGTTTACTCAATTGGTATCAATGCCTTATTTACTTTCAATTGGTATAAAAAAAATTTTGATTTGTTGAGAAAATTTAACATTTTGTTTAAATAAGAAATATCAAAATGTTTTGATTTATATTTTTATTATTGAAAGGGGTGATATCAAACAAATTAGGGCTGTGACCCTTTATTGATTCTATGTTTCGAACAAAAGGGGGAGAAGAATGTTTTGTTTTTACTTGGACCCCTTTATTGATGATTAACAAAAAAGGGGAGAATTATTTGAGTTTATATGCATGTTTTATATGCATGTTTTGTTTTTATTTATTAGTTTTTCGTTTAATTGGTATCAAGAGCATTTCATTGCTATTAAGAGCATGCTTTTATTGGTATCAAGAGCATTTTATATTTGGTATCAAGAGCATGTTTTTATATTTGGTATCTTGTTTTATGCATGTCTATGCATACATGTTTATAAGCTATGCATACATGTTTATAAGCTTTCATTGCATATTTATTGTTTATTCCTATGCATGAGTTAAGAGGGAGCTTCTTTGAAGCTTTACTTTAATCCATGCATATATAACTCCATGAGTTTTGTCATCATCAAAAAGGGGGAGATTGTTGGCCCAGAGGCCTTCCACTCTAGTTTTGATGATGATTAACTCATGTAGTTATGTTTACTAATAATCTTGTGAGGTTTAGTTTCAGATCATTTAACAAGATATTAGTTGGTGATAGCTTCAACAAGAAGGTTTGGAAGCTTTCACATAGTGATTCCAGAGTCCGAGCATCATGATGATACATAGCACTCATTGGAGTCTAGCTCGTGGATCACGGTTTGGATCGAGTCGACTTGAAGATGGAAGATCGTCAAGAAGACTTAGGTATCCATAGTTTAGTGTGTTTTAGATCCATGTGTAAAGATTAGATAGTTGATAATGCTCAAGTTCACAACACACACAAGTTTTATGTTTTGGAATTGGTTTTCATGAATAGATTGATCAAAACAAGTTTAAATGGTTTTTATGTATATTAGATGTGTTCGATATACATACATGCTTCATATCTTAGAGAAACTTATTTTGATATGCCTATTCATGAGTTTTAGGAAAAATCAGATTTCCTATTGAAAAATCCAAGTTTGGTAAAATTCAGTTTTTTGTTTTTGATAAAATTTATAAGACACAAAAATAGTCCAAAATGTTTGAAATTTGTGTTGAAATTTTCTCACAAGTTTGTATTTCAATGTAAAATGATAAAACTATTTTTGTGGATTTTTAGAAGATTTATGGAATTTATTAGAATAATTTTTACCCTGTTTTTTTGACCCAGAACAGTGCCTGACAGGCTCTGTCGGTCGACCGCACGGTCGACCGAACCAGGAGCCGGTCGACCGGGCGGTCGACCGACATGCACAGCATGTGCACGTCTGGCCTGGCACTTGGGCCGGTCGACCGGGCGGTCGACCGGACCAGAGAGCTCTGCTCTCTGGTTTTTCACGGTCGACCGGCCGGTCGACCGCGGGCTTCCAACGGTCATAAATATGACTGTTGGCGGTCGACCGCCAGCCGTGTCAGGCTGAAAATTCAGCCTAACGGCTAGTTTTGTATTGGGGCTATATATACCCCATTGTTTTGAGTTTTTGGTTAAGTTTTTAAGTGCAAAAATTTCTCTCCTTTCTTGGTGTTTTAAACAAGTTTTCAAAAGAGTTTTTAGTGCCAAAAGATCTATCTTAATTGTTTTAAAAGTGTTTTGTTTATTTCAAAGAAAATAGGTTTTTGAGAATTAGTTTCTTGATCTAAAATTCTATATTCATTTGGTATTTTTCCCAGAGATTTTCTTTGATCAAAACACTTTGTTTTCCACACTTGAGCTTATCTTCTATCCTATTCTATTAGGATCTTTGTTTTGTGGAAAAAGAGATTGTTTGTGGTTGAGATATACCACTTGTTGTAAAAACCCTTTGTTGGTTGCTCCCTCTTTGGTAGAGGTTGAGGTTGTGGTTTGCTCCCTCTAGTGAGAGGTGGAGTTTGATTGTTTGGCTACGGGCCTATCCCACTTCGGTAGAGGTGGATTGTGGTTGTATTGCCTCATTGGAGGTTGTATTGGTTGAGAGAGGAGTTCGGTACTCCTGGTTGTACAAATCCTCCTCGGTAGAGGTTCCCTCGGTGGGGGTCCTCGGTGGACAAGATAGTGGATTAGAAATCCTTCTCGGTGAAGGCGGGGACGTAGAGCTAGGGGCTCGAACCTCAGAGCATATCTTTGTGTTTACGTTTGATCCATTGTCTCTTAACCCTCTCTCTTTATTATTGTACCATGCATCTATTCATATTGCTCATTCATATTATATACTTGGCTGTTTGTGTGTGCCTCACTTGTGCTTAACCATGAGAGCTTCATCTAGCGCCTCAACTCTTATTCAGAGGAATCAAGAGGAGTTAGTCCAGAACCCTTCACGGGGAATTCGGCTACTCTCGTTGGTTGCATTAAGTGTAGTTGCAAATTAGTTTTGTAATTCCGCATTTAGTTTTAGATTAGAACTATCACCTATTCACCCCCCTCTAGGTGATTTCAAGCAGGGGTTCCCAACAACTCGTGTGGCGTAACCAGAACGTCGAATGTCGACAAAGGCGACGCGTGCGTCAACTGCAGCCCAAGAAGCTGGAACAACCATCTGTCCAGCAGATGTAGATGCGAGGCTCATGCCCGCGTCTCTTCCGAGTTACATCAGACGCGCGAAGTCCCCGTATGGAGGGCAAAACGTGAAGCCCAAAAGGCTTACGTTTTGAGACTCTACCTCTCAAACGCTACGTTCAGCAGTGTGAGGTCCGTGGCTCTTCTCAGAGACACGAGACCCGCATCTCTATAACCGAACGTGGGATTCAGAAATTCCTCGTTTCCCAAGTGTCGCTAGACAAACGCGACAATCAGCAACGCGAGGTCCGCATCTCTTCTCAGCAGAGGCACAAGACTCGCATTTTAAATCCAAAACGCGAGAGCCATGTCTGTTCTATAGAACATGAGCTCCACGTCTCAGAACCCTACGTCTCAAATTCACGACGCAAGGATGGCTCTTAGAAGCTGAAAAGCCCTAAAAAATCCGAGGCTAATCTCTTTGACCCTCTCCGACAGTTCTAAGAGATTACTTGACAAAGAAGAGGAGTGCTAATCAGATCACTCCATCTGGTTGCTGTGAACGGCTCATCACAGCAATACTCTCTGAATGCCGCTGCAACTCTCATATAAGCAAGCAGTCGATATTCAAACGATTAACCTCAACCTCCCGATCAGTCAAAAGACGTCGTTCCCATAGAAGGGGAACCTTCTTTGACGCGGAGTACCCCGAAATTACTGCAAACATGGCAGGTCTAAGCACTACGCCAAGCAGAAGTAGGTAAAAACAACTGGTAGTCAGCTCTGACGAGTCTGATACAGAACCAGAAGGAGTGTACCGGCATACTCGCACTCGGACTGGTGCGGTAGCCTCGGCTGACTACAATGCCCTAGCCCAGGGCATTGAAGTAAGTGAATCACACACTGCCATCGCTGAATCACAGGCCTCGAACTCTTCTGTAGAGAAGGAAGTCTTTACGTATATGACAAACACTCCTGAGGAGACGACCATGCGTTTAGAACAGCAAGCCCAGGTCCAGAGGGAACAATTTGATAGCGCCTAACAAGAATCTATCGATACCCTCAATTAGATGCTTGCTCAGTTGCTTGAGGACAAGAAGAAGTTGAAGCCAAAAATTCTTCTAAAAAGTCTAAAGGTAAGCGGAAAGATGGGGAGAGTTCATCTTCTGTGCATAGAGAAGGAGGAATATTACAACTCCGAGTCCTCTAAGTCTTCATTTGAAGAGGGAGGCAATCCAGAGAATGGGGGTACTCATTCTAAAAGAATGAATAAATTAGAGCAGCATCTGGAAGCCCTTACCAACTGGAAAGGCCTCCAAGAAGCAGGAGTGGTCTGGCCAAACCGGCAGAATGGGATCTTGTCCCATACCCTTCCAAGTTCAAAACTCCAACCTTACAGGCCTTTGACGATAAGGGGTCCCCGAACCAACATATCTACTACTTCAAGTCTCAGACAGGGAACATAGTAGCAAATGATGTCGTCTTGGTGTGTTTGTTCGTCAGCACTTTGAAGGGACTCACCTTTGAATGGTTCATGAAACTCCCCGGAGACGCCATCAAGAACTGGGGTGATATGGAGAAGCTTTTCTTTACATGCTTCTTCGAAAATGACTCGGAGGTTACCATACCAACTCTCGTGGCAACAAAGCAACGAAAAGGAGAGTCAGTCAAAGCATTTGTAGAAAGATTTCAGAATATGACGCTCCTATGTCCTAACGGTATGACCCAGACTACCTTGGTAGAAATATGCCGTCATAATTTGTAAACCTCACTCCTTGCCCAGAGAGGAATTACCGAAAGCCGCACTTGGAAGCAGCTGGCCCAGCAAGGTGAACAGGCTAAAGAGAATGTCGCCAGGGTTAGAGCAGAAAAAATAAGCCCAGACCTGAAAAGTCAACAAGGTGCTGAAATCACCTAGAGGGGGGGTGAATAGGTGACTAGCTAATCTAATGGTCAACTAATGCGGAATTACGAAACTTAATGCAACACACTTAGTGTAACCAAAGAGTGTAGCCGAATTTTCGGTGAAGGGCTCTGGACTAACTCCTCTTAATTCCTCTGAATAAGAGTTGAGGTGCTATATGAAGCTCTCTTGGTTAAACACAAGTATGGGCACACACAAACAAACCAAGCATGTAAATGATATGACAATATGAATCAATGCACAATGTAAGAGAGAGAGAGTTAGAGAAAGTGGATTAAACGCAAACACCAGATATGTCTCGAGGTTCAAGCACACAGCTCTACGTCCCCGCCTTCACACAGAATTTCCACTAACTCGTCCACACAGGACTTCCCACACAGGGAACCTCCACTGAGGATTTGGGGCAAATACAATTTGGGAGTACACAACTCCTCTCTCCAACAAATACAACCTCTACACTTAGAGGCAAGGCACAACAAACTCAATCACCTCTACACTTAGAGGGATAGGCACTTAGCCAAACAATAATCCACCTCTCACTAGAGGGATTAGGCTCAAAGCCACACAAATACAATCACCTCACACTTAAGGGATTCCACACAATCTCCACCTCTCACTAGAGGGAGCCAAACACACTTCCACAATCACCTCTCACTAGAGGGATATCAACTCAATCACCTCTCACTAGAGGGATATCACAAAGATGGAAGGTTTACAACTTGGTGGTCTAACAACCACAAACCAATTTTCTCACTAAAACAAAGATCCTATAGATAGGATAGAATGATAAGCTCAAGTGTGAGAAATAAAGAGTTTGAAAATCAAAAACACAAAGAAAAACTCTTGGGAACACTTCTAAAATGTAATGGAAATGAAGATAAAAACAATCCCAAGACTTCTCCTTTTTCTTGATTTTTCCAACCTTTTAAAACAATAAAGATAAAATCTTTTGGCTTAAAAACTCTTTTGAAAACTTGTATTAAAATACTAGAGAAGATAAAAATTTTAGCATTTGAAATTCTTGTTGAAAACTCAACTCAATGGGGTATTTATAACCCATTTGGAAATCTGCCCGTTGGCAGCTGAAAAGGGCTAGATTGCCCTTCCGGTCGACCGACCAACGGTCAAAAATTTGACCGTTATGCCCAGCGGTCGACCGCCCGGTCGACCGTACCCAGAACCAGAGAGCAATGGCTCTCTAGCCGGTCGACCGCCCGGTCGACCGAGCTGGATACAAAGAGCAGAGCTCTCTGCCCTGTCGACCGCCCGGTCGACCGGAGGCTTTTCCAGAGAGCAGAGCTCTCTGGCGGTCGACCGACCCGGTCGACCGGCCTCCCCAGCAAGGCTGTGTGCACACTCTGTGCACGTCGGTCGACCGGCCCGGTCGACCGCTCACTGCTACGGTCGACCGGGCCCGTCGACCGACAGTCAGCCAGCCTGTCAGATTTTGGGACTAAAAATCTTAGGTTTTTATTTTTTATAAAATCCCATAAAAACACATAAATTTCATAAAAAATCAGTTCATGTTATATCTTTGAAATACAAACATGTTTGAGTAAAATCAAATCATGTTACAAACATTTTGAACCATTTTTGTGACTTGAAAAATTTGCCTTAAACCAATTCTGTATTTTTCAAAAATGGAAATCCGATTTTTTCAAAACACATGTAAATACAACAACATGATATTCAAACAACTTTTAAGCATATAGTATATGGATAGAATCCAATATACATGAAAGATAATGTATCTATGTTTTTGACATTAAATCCAAAAATAAGTTTTGTCTAAATACAAAACTCCAAACACATGAATAGTGTATCAAAATAAGTTTTTCTAAGTATATGAAGCATAGATGTATATAGATCAAATCTAATATACATTAAACCATGTAAACTTGTTTTGATTCAATCTATTCATGAAAACCAAGATCGGTTAAACCGAAAACCAAACCGATAAACATGAAACGTGTGTGTTGTGAACTTGAGCATATAACACTATCTAATATTTACAATGGATCTAAACAAAAACTTAATAAACAAACCGAAGCCTTCTTGTAGAACGCCATCTCCAAGTTGACTCGATCTAAACGCGATTCGCCGAGCTAGACTCCAACCGAGTGCTAGATATGAACTTGACGCTCGAGTTCTTGAATCACCATGCGACAGCTCCAAAACACCTTGTTGAAGCTAATCACCTACTGATATCTTGGTTAAATATTTGAAACTAAATATCACAAGATTATTAGTAAACTATAACTACATGAGTTAATCATCATCAAAACTAGAGTGAAGGGCCTCTGGGCCAACAATCTCCCCCTTTTGATGATGACAAAACTCATGGAGTTATATATGCATGGGTTAAAGTTAAGCTTCATAGAAGCTCCCCCTTAACTAATGCATAGCAATAAACAATAAAGATTTGCAATGATGGCTCAATATAAATATGCATAAACATGATATTTGATACCAATGAAATAAAACATGCTCTTGATACCAACAAAGTACCAACAAAAGTTGCTCTTGATACCAATAAAAGATGCTGGTAAAAGATAACAAATACCATTGAAAGTATATGAAAGTATATGAAAAAACTTTCAAACATACATGCATATAAACACAAACATGCATATAAACTCCAAAATATTTCTCCCCCTTTTGTCAATTCATCAACAAAGGGGTGAAAACAAATCAAAACAATAAAAAATATATAAAGAGAAGATGTTAAGCTTCCCTTGCATATAAGCATTACAAATCAAAACATAATGATACCAATTGAAAGATATAACAATCAAGTATGAAGGTATACATCAAAACATCATGATACTAATTTATGATATCAATTGAAACTAAACAAAACATTTTGAAGAAACCAACAAAAATTTTGATATTAATTGAAAGATATACAAATTAGGTGGTCGTGATACCAATTGAAATAATAACACATTTGAAGAAACCAACAACACTTTGATATCAATTGAAAATATACACATAAAGGTAATCTTGATACCAATTGAAAAGAAAAAAATTTGAACCAATTGAAATATTTTATACTTTTGATACCAAAAGGAAAACATAAACCAATCTTTTTGATAAATACCAAAATCATTTTGCAATAGAGATACCAAATAGAGAATAATATCAATTTAATATTCTTGATACCAATATTGAAAATGAAACAAATATCAATTGAAAATAATTTTCATTAGAAGCGTATGATACCAAAAAAAAATCAGTTTCATTTTTCAATCATTTTTCTACATAAAGAGTGGGAGCAAGATACCAACGGTAAACAAAGATACCAATTGAAATGTAAAGCAATTGAAATGTAAAGCATGAATTTTCTCCCCCTTTATGAAATACCAATAGAAAATATGCATAAGCTTGTATAAGATACCAATTTAAAATAATTATCATTAAGGACAAAATCAAGCTTATCATAACTAAATTTGTGCTCAAAGATATAAAGATATAGTAAGCACAATCAAAACACTATATATGTATGGAAAATTAAATACCAATCGAAATTGATATTATTTGAAGTTAAAGCATACATATATAGAAGCAAATATGAGTATACTAAATAGAAATCAATTGTGATACCAATTGAAAACACAATAAAGATCAAGTGTATAACTCATACCTATCACCCATTTCATGCACAAGTTTAAATGGATTTTCAATAATGCATACAAGGCATGGTCGCCCAGCTAACCACCCTTAATGGGTAAGGGTTTTCAAAAATAGGATTTGAAAATATAGCATGTTTGAAAAACTACTACAACAATGAAGAATACGCACCTAGTTTAATGATAAACTTGTAACTAGTACGAAATCCTTCAAGCAAGAAATAAAAGAAAAATATTTTCCATGAAACATGAAAATCACATGATCACCAAACACTCAAAATCTATATAGCACATATAATACTCATGAAAACAAGGTCATGCGAAAACATTAAGTAAAGTCAGTAATAAGAGTTATGTGAAGAACATAATCATGAAAATAAGCAATTAAGCTCAATTATGAAATTCTTAAAATATGAAAAATATGATAATCTAATAAAACTAATTTAATCTTCAAGGCATATGTATGTTTTGTACAAACTAAAGTATACATACATATCCAAACATGAACGAGTCCACAAAAGTATATACATGAAGGCAAGTGGCTCAAGGATGCATATGTATAACTAATAGTTTAGACAAAATAGACATATACATGAAGTTTAACATAAACATGAAAACATGTCAAAAATATGGAATACAAGTCAAAATGTATGAATCATCAAAACTAGGCTATACTAGTACATATAATGAGTACAAATGAGCTTTCAAGCACAAACATATATAATCTATTTGTGGCTCACTAGTTGTACAAGTATATATCTAAGTTTTAATGAAAACTAACATCTAAACATGTAATCAAAACATGAAGCATAGAAATCAAAACAAAACTCATATGATCATTATGTAAATGCACATGCATAGATCTATGATATACACAAGCTAAACAAATGTGAGAACACAAAAATATAAGTCTATAAACATGGGTGATCTCAAATACTAATCATGCATATCATAAGTCTAATAATCATGACATTTAACATACTAATCATGAAACAAGGCATAATAAAAATCAACAATATGAAAAGCATGTAAACATAAATGGGAGTTAGAGATCGTGACCAAAACCAATAGGGCAAATCTCTAGGCTCCAAACCAAGGTGGTCTTCCACAAACTCCCCTTCAAAGTGATGCATCCAAAATTTGTCATCTTAGCTCGGAACGCATCCACCTCAAGGCACCATCACTCTCACGTCAAGTGAGAGCCCACACCTACATCAAATAAAATAGGGGTGGTCTTGGTACCCATACTCTTTTGGGTCCATGGGGGTTAGCACCTTTCCTACCCCAAATAAACTTATTTGCTAAATTAGAATCATATATCCTATCATAAAAAATTTAGCAAGGTGGCCCTTACGTCCACAATGTGTACAAGTCTACACATGAGCATACATTGTGTGATGAGTGTGAACGTGAGGAGCATGTGTATGCCGTGATTTGTGTGCATGCATAGAAGGAACTTGTTTCTTTCGAAACATAGATCCAAACGTGTATGGTTCAAAGCACATTGGCTCAAAGTGAAGCCCAAACAATCAACACTTTTTTTCAAAACATTTATATCATTCTCAATAATAGAAGAACAAAGTGGAGCATGCAATAGGTGAGCTAGAATGTGAAGCTACACTAGCATGGCAAACATGAGAATCAAAGTCATTTTTTAAAGAAATATTTTTCTTAGAAATCAAATCTAATTCTTTTGAAATAGAAATAATTTTGTTTTTCAAAGAATCATTTTCTTTTAAAACAAAATCAAGTTTTGAAGTTAAAGTCTCATTTTTCAAAACATTTTCACAATCATTTTTATTTTTCAAATTTCATTTTCTTTTAGAGCAAGGTCAAGTTTGGATTTCAATGAATCCCTTTCATTAGAAATCTCCACTTTCTTTTGCAAAACCAAATCAAGTTTAGAAACCAAATCCTCATTTTCTTTATTTAATGCAAAACTTTTCTTCTTCAAAGCTTTATATTTTTCAAGCAATTTTTACAAACAATAGATAGTTCTTCATTCAAGGCATCAGCATCAACTAAGTCATCGCCGAAGAACTAACACAATCATCTAGTTGAGATTCCGAATATACGTCAAGGGAGTCATTCCCTTGGACCATGTAGTATTGTTGTTCGGATTTATTCATCCTCACTAGATTCATCCTCTACAATATTCGTCAGTTGAAGCTTGGAGGAGGTCAAAGTGTTTCACACTGTAAAAGCGGAATCACAATGAGAATCCATAGAAAGATATTCTTTGTTAAGCGTGCTACTAAGTGTCTTTAGGGCTTGTGCATTGGCCTCTATATGCTTGCTATTACCAAGATAGGATTTCTTGGTAGAGGCAAAGAAAATATGCAAGCCTAGGGTTTTTAGATATATACTCATGCTAATCTTCCATACGTCGATGTTGGAAACATCAAACATAGGAGGGGTCAAGTAATCCATGAGTGTGTGTAAACAATATAAGTGTGCAAATGCAAATCTAGATTAGCAACCAAGATCACACTCCTAAATGGTTAACCTAATATCAGGAGCGTAGGCTCTGATACCAATTGAAATCACCTAGAGGGGGTGAATAGGTGACTAGCTAATCTAATGGTCAACTAATGCGGAATTACAAAACTTAATGCAACACACTTAGTGTAACCAAAGAGTGTAGCCGAATTCTCAATGAAGGGCTCTGGACTTACTCCTCTTGATTCCTCTGAATAAGAGTTGAGGGGCTATATGAAGCTCTCTTGGTTAAACACAAGTATGGGCATACACAAACAAACCAAGCATGTAAATGATATGACAATATGAATCAATGCACAATGTAAGAGAGAGAGTTAGAGAAAGTGGATCAAACGCAAACACCAAGATATGTTTCGAGGTTCGAGCACACAGCTCTACGTCCCCGCCTTCACACAGAAGGATTTCCTAACTCGTCCACACATGGAACCTCCACTGAGGATTTGGGGCAAATACAATTTGAAAGTACACAACTCCTCTCTCCAACAAATACAACCTTTACACTTAGAGGCAAGGCACAA